>APFE030607435.1:54338-153562 GCA_000404065.3 Pinus taeda
TTTTTTTTTTCATCCATTCGGCAAAGGAGTAATCAAAGATTGCCGAAGACTTTCCTGACAGGTTGATATTACGTCCTTTTCAGAGTCTGAGGAAATTGATTCGTGTGCTCGATTTACCGCTCCCAAAGAAACAATTTTACTGTCTATTCATGTTTGAACTACTAAAATTTTATTCTCCTTACTCTCCTCGCGAGGAATTTGAAGATCTGAAGTCTCGTCCTTGTCTGAGGAGAGCATGTCATCATTTGATTCATTGTTCTCCTGGTCTGAAGAAGAGGAGTCCTCTTCCTCTAGAGGGGGCACGCTGCATGGCTTCCAAGCCTTAGATTTAGTCTTCAGTTTTATTAGCTTTTGAGTGCAGGAATTCTGTAAGTGTCCTATTTAATGGCGGAGGCGATAATGAAAAGCTATGTTCTCATAGTCCAAGAGTTGGGTCCATTGCAAATCACCTACTTTCAGGTTGATTTTGTTAGGTAAGCCTTTACTGATGTCGAGTTCTACACAAATCTTACTGTAGGTATAAACTTCACTTTGGCCCTGCGTAGGCTCTCTAGCTAGGAAGTGACACAGGGTGTTTTTGATGCTCATAAACACGTAATCATGCCAGAGTTGAGCTGACAAGTTTGAAAGTCGGACCCAAATGGGAAGCTTTGTGATTACTGTCGTAGATGGATTGAAATCTAGGAACCAAGGGGTCATGAGCAACCTCGCTTTTCCCTAGAACCAGGGTCCCTTGGCCAGGGCACTCTGATAATATTCCTGGTGGGTGAACACAACTATGAAGAAGCCCTTAGAACAAAAGAGAACCCTACAATATTTGGTCCTATTAGAGTGGATCCATTGATAAAGACCTGTTGTGCGATACCATAGCCCATTGAACCAACTTATTATGTTGTTCTCTGCCATTAGCTCGTGAAGATCTTCCAGATCTAGATGAGAAATGTCAACAAAGGGAATGTCCTCAAATTTGTCCTCTGAAAATTGACTAGGAACAACTTGGAAAGGGGTCCCTTTGTGTGAAGGCTAAGGGTGAGTCGAAGGAGGAACAACACCCCAGGGAGCTTGAGTACGAACTACGTCTTTGTATGAGAAAACCTGGGAGGAGGGTTTCCCAAAGGCACCCCCTCGTAGGTGAAGAGTAAAAAACATAGTGGCATCCTTGCAAATATTATAATTAGAAATTGGAAGAAGTTATTTTATTTGTTTACCTTAAAAAAGGAGGCGCTGAACCCCTTGGGGAAACCTTGATTTGAGTTCCAATGAGAGTTTGAGCTCCCTTACTAGATTCGTAGATCACACCAAAAAAAGTAGAGTATCCAGACAACATGTTGATTGAGATCTAAAAAGGTTTTAGGTATATGGGTTGTTCCTCTATAAGAATATCCTCCATATCTCTTCCATTATCTTATGTTGCAGAAAACCCAAAGGCTTCCCCCGAGGAACCCCTTGAACCCTATGAGTCCATAACAAGGGGTTTCAACAACTAGTCTCCAACAAGGAATTTCTGTTTCTTAGTGAAATAATCTGAACCCCTAATGTGAAGCATGTTTAACTATTATCTTTAATAGTTTGCATAAAACATAAAATAGATATCTTATTTGACACAAGAAAACTCGAAAATAATATGTGTGCCTCATACATTTAACCATTAACTCAAAGTACCTCTCCAATAAGGTGAAACTATTGTAGTAATTAATTATTGGCATAGATCCTAAGCTTTCTATGTGATTTCTTTAAAAATTCTTTGCTTAAATCATGAATCACAAGAACATCCAAAAATATTGGTTTCTTTATTATTACATCCAATTCCCTTGAACTCAAAATTTTGATAATAAAATAAGTTTTGACAGCCTCATCATCTATCCAACTCTTTTGAATTCAAATTTTTGATAATAAAAATTTCAAGAAAACTAAGTAAAAAAATAATTGAAAATATAAAAGAAATTTATTCGAAAGAAATAAAAAAGTTATTAAGAAAAATTTAAAAATCAAAATTAATATGGAAATTTTAATAATAAAAATTAAATGATAATATTGAGAAAAACTAAGTTACTAGTAGGTTAGTTACTTATCACTTAGCTTAAATATAGCTTTAAATTAAACTAAAAAACAATAGATATAAAGATTTGTAGCAAAAATAAAACAATTAATTAAACACTTTATTGTTAAAATGCTATCACCAAAAAATAAGAAATGCTATTAACTAATATTGTTTATATTAACATATATACAAGTTAATGTATGTGTTTATTTTTATATACATATATTTATGTGTTTTATTTTTTTATTGATGTATATAATTTTTTAATTAAATTGATTGAAATATGTTTTAATATAAATAAGTCTTTAAATTAAAATATGAAAATAAAATAAAAGTCACTAAATAATATATTAGAAAAAAGAAAAATCAAAATAAAAAAGAAATTAAATAAAAACCAAAAGATTAAAAAATTAGTAACTATAAAATGGAAAACACAAACCCTGAAATTAAAAATATATTAAAATGGAAAAAAATTGTAAAAAGTTACATTATTAAATCTGATAAACATTAAATTATTTTAAATAATTATTTTTATTAAATATTTAATAAATAACAATTAAAAAAATCAAAATAAGATGGATAAGATTGGGAAACATAACTGCATTGGTGGCATGGAACATTGAAAGACGCAAACACGTGAAATTTAAAGCTAAATTAAAATTGAAGGAAAAAGTGCAAAGATGACATGGATAAAATTGGGAAAAAAAAATGCAAAGATGACATGGAACGTTGAAATGAAAGATGCACATGAGTCGGGACCATGTGACATGGATTGTTCAAGAACAACGGCCCAGTGTGCTGCAGTCTAGGGTTGCCGAGCATGCTACGATTTAGGGTTTAAATAATTGCTAGGGTTTAAAGAAAATCCAAGAGCACACATTTACAGAAACGAGTCAATACCAATATCAAGGTGCCTGACGGCTGTGTTGCTGCCTTATCCATTTAGCCTTGGCATTTTAAAGCTCCCGCATCACTGTTGGTACAGAACAGTATCTTGTACTGAGGGTTTTGCAGACCACCAGTGCGGGATTTGCATGGTTCTTAATAAATTTAAATACCAGTTGCAGCGAAAATGCTTCGACTCCCAAAACTAGTCGGCAAGTGTATTATCCCGAGGAATCACGTTCCGTCGTTGGGGTTTCTCTTGCATTTATCGAGGTGCATTTGAACGGAGTGGGGACTAGTGCTGCTCGTCTTAACAGTGGTTAGCGAAGTCTAGTTATTGTTTTTGGAGGGAAGGACGCCATAATCTGTGCGCACGGGGAAACTGTGTAGTCTACCTCTGTTGTTAACGGAGGAGCATGGCGAAAACGAGACCAGGGAAGAAGGATTTGGAATCTTATACAATCAAAGGGACTAACAAGATCGTGAAAGGTATACCCATTTATGTCTGTTTCTTCTTGCTTCTGTAATTTAGCTGAATTTTACGATTTAAGGGTAGATTTCTGTAGCTGGTTATGTTAATCAATCCTTTGTCTGCAAACCTTGGTCTAGCCCGTCTAATCTTTTTATAGTAAATTTGACGTTTAGGGTTTAGATTATGTTTCTATAGCTAGCTGTTCTGGTGTCAATATCTTGTAATAGAGAACACTAATGATCAATTTATATATTCTATGGTGAATTTCAACTGTTTTTTTTGTTTTGGATTATCGTAGCTGCTCATTAAAAAATGTACATCAATAATCAATCAGCAGGAAGCCATAGTAATTCATTGAGCTGTTTTCTTCTGCTTATGCTGAATCAGACTTCCGAAATGCTTAGCGGCTTGTATTAATTGAAGCTTCCTCATTAGCCAAATAAGTAGAGGAAGCAGATTGATTTGTTTGATCATGGTAGGCTAAGTAGATGACAATAATAAAATCTTTTTACACGATATAAGTTAATAATTCATCCGCTCTTCTAAGTTCATCTCTTACCTGCCTAAGCTCTGAGCGTGTAAGGCACCATGGGGATTCATCTTCTACCTCAGGGCATAAAAGATGACTCGGTAATTCTATTAAGTATTGGTGCACATGACCTTGATATACAGTGCTACTAGAATTCCGGTTTAGGCAATGAAGTGGCTTTGGTTGCTAGCAATGTGATATCTATGGCAATTAGTGGCAACGCATTGTAATCATTTTTATTGCTCTGAAATCAGACTTGAATGCTAATGTAACATTATTTTGGGGCCCTTGAATTGGTTAGAAAGACATCTCAGTAGTCTTACAGTTTATCGTTTTCCTGAGCATCAATCGTTTTTGGAGTTCTGAATACATTAGTTGTCTTTGAATATGCCACCGTTGCAGAATTATTCCAGGCTACTTGAGCTTGAATGTACTTTGGATCTCTTAAAATATCGTACCAGTTATAGGCAACTGGATAGTTTGGTTTCCAATCGTTTCCTTTTTTATTAGATGCCATACTGCATGATTACATCAACATGTAATGTGTACCGCACGCTGTGCCCAATTATCGATGGTCATCAAATCGCTTTGTACCATACGTACATACTACATCTAATGTCGTCTTAAAATTCATCGTCAAGCTAAACCTATGTGGGAAAACTAGACCACTATCGGCTTCCAGTATTCTCTTTGCGCTGATCGGTGCTTCTACAGCCCGGAATTAGTGTTAAGTTAAAAAAACTAAAAAAACACTATGGCTTTATAAAAATAAATATTCAAAACAACACCCAAGCATCAAGCATATTATTGTATCATCATCCTACCTTGTTGGGTGAAGAAATGCAAATGGGATTTGTGCAACCAACAGGCTTGTAAGTACCGAGAGACCTAGTGGGTAATTGGGAGATTGAGATGATTTCATTATCAGGTTAATTTTAAGAAAAAGAAAAAAAGAACTCTATCTTTGTAGAAACCCTTTTGATCTTTGTCAGTTCTAACTTCTTAGCAATGTTGCGAACATCAGCATTGGGATAAAATTGGCCAGGGTCCTGAAAACCAAAAAATCAGGACAATATTGGTAAAAATCGGCAAACAGCGGCAAAATTAAGATAACATAAAAATATCTTTAAAAATCGGCAAACATCGGCTAGGCCAAAAAATCGTCATTTACAAATAAAATCAGGATATTATTGAAATGTTCGCAACATCTGAGGTTGACATGGATCCACTCTAATTTGAACAAATAATGCAAATACATCCCCTTCAAAAAGGCAGAATACCAAGGAGATTGGAATCCAATCATAGACACAATGCTGGTAATCAAGGACCTATATATGGTCAAATATTGAGGAAAGCCCTTTCACAAATCTCTTGTTTGTTGAAATTTTTTCCTGTGTTGGAAAGACTACGCTGCAGCTCGAGGGAGCTTTACCTCGCTTTTACGCACCTAGGTTCTAAAATAGATTAACTAAAACAACAATATTTAGAATCTAAACATACACATATATTATTACCCATTTGCCTAGAAGTAGATTTCTAATAATATGTACTTCGTCTAAAATTAGAACTTCAATTATAGGTTATAACTAATAAGTACACCTATTTTATGCTATCCACAACAATAAAAGATATATTCTTGCGTGAAATATACTTTGTTCAAGGCTTTTCAACTAATAAGTACACTTATTTTATGCTATCCACGCTATCCACAACAATAAAAGATATATTCTGGTCTGAAATATACTTTGTTAAAGGTTTTGTATAACTTATTTAAAAGAAAAATGGTTGGACTTTTAGGTGTTTTTTTTGGTTTGATTAATAGGGGATTTGAATCTTGAATTTCTTGTTTTATATAATACTTTATAACACAGCTTTACATAATACTTCATAACACAGCTATCGCCAATTGAGCTGCCTCTGGTAGGTTGATTAGACTTTTAGATAACATGAGTATTGTGAATTGAGCTGCCATCATAGGCTAATTAGACTTTTAGATTGAAGAGCTAAGCGTGTATGTTTTTTTCCGTTGGGTCCACAAGTTTTAATCCTTGGTTTTAACATAACAGGCTGTTCTCTTGAGATAGTAATGGTATCTCTGTTTTTTCCAATGGGTTTAATCTGCAGTGTTTCCCGACCAACGAATGCTTCAGTAAACCCACAAATTTCAACTTCAAATCGAAACATGTCAAAGCTAATGAGTTTTGGCATCTGATCTATTTTTAAGACAATAAAATCAATAAAACAGCATTAGCCACTATGCATTTTGACAGAATGGAAGTATTGGCTAAAACCCAACACTTTACTTCGAGATTGGTCAAAGAGCTTTAGGGATTGAAAGAGACCTAGCATCATTAATAGGAAGATGACTTTAGGCTAAGCTCGTTTTGGAAATCTGTTACTATTATACTTGAGATTGAATGTCGCCTAATTGACAAAGACATTAATAATTTTAACAATAACGAAAATGACAACGATTAACGTCTCTTGGTTAATTAAAATTATTAAATAATCATAATTAAATAATAAAATCTTATTTTAAACATTTGAAACATTTTTAATACAACAAATTTAAAAGAAATGAGACAATTTTTTTTTTCCTCAAAAAGAAACCCGTACTTTTGTTCCATAATGAGGAGAAATTATATTTTATATATACACACTAAAAAGTTTGTAGTCTCCATAGATCAACCCATCCATGAGTGGTGAAACATAGTTTAAAAGTAAATGCCAAAGGCATAACAGAAAAGACCAAATGCTCCAAAAGATACATACAAAATAGCAATAAAACAACAAACAATAAGTAAATATTGGGGAAAATCACGAAGCGCAATCTTCCCCTTCTTCCTTTCCTTTTTTGGACTTGCTGCCAGACCCCAAGAGGCGAGACAACTTTTAGTTTCTCTCTACTATCATTTTCCATTTCTTTATTATTTTAAATCCTTTGTATTTTTTACATTAAACTTGACATCATTACTTCGATGGTTAACATTTGAAGCTCTCTTAATTTATTAATGCTGTTAAATCGATTTAATTGGATAACGTATGTAACCTTTTTATCAAAAACAAATAATTGTAACGCAGGCCTTTAAAATTAGTTTCCTCTATAAACTTGTTATTACTTTATTCGGAGGAGTTAGTTGAAATGCTACTTGAATTTTTTTCTTTCCACATAGTTATGCTTTACACGAAGACTTCAATGGGTTTTCTTAGATATTTGATGATGGGCGAAGCAGTTCACTCGAAACATCAGAAAAAAACCATATACCCAGTGCTTGGTGAAACTTTACTACTGTACTTAACTATTGTCGTGTTTAGCACATGTCTCGGCCTTTGAATTTCCTTGAATAATTAAGAGGTCAACATTTCTTCTCCACTACTTTGTGAAAATTTCTCAATGTAGTGTTTGAGTAATTCTTGTTCATTTTCTTGATGTTAATCCTGTGTTTTATAATTAATATGATATCTAGGCACCTCTTTCGAAGCTTTAAGATCCCTCCAAAGACTCCCTAATATGTCCCTTGCCAAGTTTATACTAGTTGAAAAACCTTTCGTGATTAATGTGCTTGAACTACTATGATTTGGTAAAAGAGCTGCCATTATACCATGCAATCTACCAAAAGTACATTGCATGGAATCAACCCTAGTCCACAAAGGCATTGACTTCATGTGTAGAATTCTCTGTTTTTATTTATGACGTCTTGTTGTACTTCTTATAAATCCTGGAAAAACTCCGAATTCTTGCTCTTTTTAACTGTCTAAGAAATTCGTATCATGCTAAACATGACACTGATAATCAGAGCCAGTGAACTCAATAACTGATAGAATGCTCTTCTACAGATAAGTTATTCATCATATGATTTTCACTAGAGTTGAAACTTTTCATTTTGAATGAAATTGTAGATTCAACCCCTTAAATAGGGAACTTTGCCTTTGCTGTAACCTACCAATCCTCGAAATATAGCTCAGCTAAAAGTTTAACCTAAATATAATTGATTCCGGGTATCTATTAGTCAAAATGTATTTTTCCAATAATATCTACTTATCAAAAAGCACATTTATAATAAGATTTACTTTTCATGCATATGCTAATAGCTTGAAAGTATACTAGTTTATTTCTCTCTTAAGAGTAAAAGATATGCTCCTACATTACTTAATATCACAAATACAATATAAGTTGCAATTTGGATGGTTGGGTACACTAATGTGTTAGGTATTCGATGTATATCATATCGAATGCTTGTTATATTAAGGTTCAATTTCATGTAAAATAGTTGTGATTATCTATTATTGATTATTGTATGGTTTCATCAACTTTGCTCGTATTGATGATGCAGTAGGAGATTGTGTGTTCATGCGAAACTCTGATGCTGATAGGCCCCCTTATGTTGCGAGAGTGGAAAAAATAGAGGCTGATAATCGAAACAATGTTAAAGTCCATGTTCGTTGGTATTATCGCCCAGAGGAATCAATTGGCGGAAGGAGACAATTTCATGGAGCAAAGGAGTTGTTCCTTTCTGACCACTATGATATTCAAAGTGCCCATACTATAGAAGGCAAATGTACAGTTCACACATTTAAAAGTTATACTAAGCTTGACAATGTTGGTTCTGAGGATTACTTCTGTCGCTTTGAATACAAGGCAGTTTCAGGTGGTTTCACTCCTGACAGGGTGGCAGTGTGAGTCTCCTCTTCTCATGAATGTCATCAAAACTTATATGCTATAGTTTTCTTTAAATTTTTTATTGAAGCCTTACACATGTTTTTCATATACACCAACTTAAATATGCATTTTTCTTATAGGTATTGCAAATGTGAGATGCCATATAATCCAGATGATCTTATGGTGCAATGCGAAGGGTGCAAAGATTGGTATGATTAATTTTTTGAACGGAAGAAAAGTAGTTTTATTCTCATTGTTTCAATTATATTAAATAAGGTTACATTTGACCAACCTTTCTCAAATAATTTGCATGCAATAATTATATGAAATATGTGTATCGTTGGTTGTGATATACATCATATAGGTATGTTTTGTCTAATGTATCATGTAAATATGAGAATATTGTACTCACATCTGTCCTGCTTCATGTTTCATTTGCTTTGACCTTTCATATTTTATCTTCATATGAACAAAGCAACTCTATAGTTTAGGTTTTAACAAAGCCAATAAGGAAAGTTATTAAGTATTAGTTTAAAATATAATTATATATTTCATTTTCTTGTGTGTTTTTGGCATGGCTGTCCAAGGTAGCTATATGATTAAGGTCATGTTTTCTTTTCCTAAATTGGGTGAAACACCATGTGTGAAATATTTTTATTTTCGCTTTTGAAATACATGTGTTAGGGTTGTAACTTTTTGTTTCAGCACGAGGTATACAAGTAAGTGATTGTGTGGAAACAATGTGCTTTCTGTTTCGTATTCAACCATCTAAGGTACCTCTACATTTAATTACTCATAAGGCCAAGTTACTTTTTTTTTATTGCCTTTTCATGAACGATAATAGAAACATGCAATATTTTTGTAAAAATACATTTATTTACCCATACAATATTATCTAACCAAGATTGTCTCTAGTAGCATATGTAAAAGATTATAATTCTGCATTATGCATTTTGTTTGTTTGTATGTTTTATTTTGTTCCTTGTCAAATTATCCAAGGGAGTCAAATTATCCAAGGGGACTTCATAGTTTATGGTCTACTTCACCAATTTGCAACTTCTTATTTGAGTGCATATTTCAAGCGTACCTTTTGATATTGTCATGCCATGTTTTATATTGAGGCTCTAGTTGCTAGGGCTAGTTTTATATTTAATGAATTAAATTAACTACAAACACTGAAAATCGCCATCTTATCAACAAACTTGAAATGTTTTTCTCAACGTTTAACAATGATATATTTTCAAAACAAAAATAAATTCTACCACTAAAAAAGGACATGAAATTTGAGTAGGATGAGTTCAAAGTACAATCAAGGCTATGCTGAAGAACTCATGTTTCCCCATTATCAATGATTTGTTTGTTTACAAGTTTAATAAATTAAATTTTAAACATGCTTAACATTATTATAGAGATTGGATTGGATATGTTGGAAGAACTCTATGCACTTGGTGAAGTTCCATTTCCCCATGAATTTATATCATTGAGACAAATTCAGCATAATTCAACATCTCAAGATGCACCCAACCATACATTAAATTCTTTAAAAGACAATCAAATAGAAAAAGAACAACGGAAAAAAAACCCAAAAAGCATTCTAAATTTGTAAAGGATCTTTAAAGAAAGCCAATTTAATATAAACATTTTCACACCGTACTATTCGTTTTCTTATTTACGTAATGTTATTTGAGTTCTTGATGTAGGGTAGATTCTTTTAGGGGATTGTCAAATTTTCTTTTATCACCTAGTTTTATCACCCGGTTCTTTTGAAGTGATCCAGGTGGCTCTAGACACAGGCAAAAAAGTCCAAGAGGACTCAGAAAGGGTAGAAAATCAAAGTGATCAGAATGCTATCGAAACAAGACAAGAGCGTAGATCTCGTCGTCATAATTGCAACGGTGCGAACGACACTCAAATCCAAGCTCGTATGAGGGAGAACGAGCCAGTCAAAGTTTTGGCCAGAATTGGGTTGTGGGCTAGGTTTAAGTGTCCTACAAATTCATCGTCAACTGACGTGGGAACCTAGCTCCCGAAAACGGGCAAAATTGTGGCCTCTTTAAATTGCCCAATATCCCTTATTTTTGAAAAAATTGAAAATGACTATTATTCTATAAAAAAATTTAAAAAAAAATATATTTTGTGGAGTTGGGTGGGTCACCAACCTCGCCACCCCACCTCGCACTCCCCCAACGACCAATATATATTATAAAAAAATAAAACAAATTTTATTTAAAAATGGCCGACGAGCCATGACCCCCGTCGGCCCTCCCCAAACACCATACATCACAAATAATAATCACTGGGTGGTAGGAGCGCCACCTCCGGTGGACCTGGCCCACGCCCATCCATTTGGCCATTTGTCACTTGAATCGGAGATGATGGGGCTTGAACCCGCCTCTCGGGCGTCTCCACACCACATCATTTAATACAAAGTAACTGCCACTATTTAATGTGCACGGTTACCAAAACAAACAAAACGCGCCCATTTTTATATTAATAAAAAAACTGCATGTGTAAATTTGCCGGAGGCGGGGTTGGAACCCTCGACCTTCCGCCTAGTCGCCTTCGCCTTCTTGCCTTCTCCACTGCCAATGGGCCACGGGCTCGGTTGTTGTTTTATTTGCCCACGAACAGATAAATAAACCCGACTTTCATTTGCACGGGGATGGAGGAGCGGATTTCAGAACTGAGAGAGGAGCGGAACTGTGACAGTGTGAAACCTTGAGCCAAGAGTGGAACCATGACACAACCCACAGAGGCGGAACCATGATTTGCACGTATTTCGAGGCAAAATATTCTTTGATGCCCAAAGATTCTCTTGGGAGGTAAAAATTCATTTTATCAGCATGTAACCAAGTTTACAGTCAATTTTCGCAGGGAATGCTATGGCAAGGTCGGATTCTCCATTTGAGCAGCAGATTTGCAGATTCCCAGCGGATGAGAATCTTCAAGAATCTTGAGGGAATCTTCTAGATTCCTTGGAGGCCAAAATTTTGCCAGTGTCCAAATTGGACAACCTTTATGTCGATCCTATGCCTCTTAGCAACACGAACTTGATGGCGCAAACAAAATTTCGATTTGAGCAACAGATCTTGAAATGACCCATAGGATGGAATCTTTGAGGAATCTAGGGGGAATCTGAAATATTCCTTAAGCCCCAGATTTTTACTTTGTCAGAATTCAGAAATTTGACAGGCGATTTTACACTATTCGATGCCACGAATCTGATGGTGTAATTAGATTTTCCATTTGATTATTCCATTTTTCGGCCACTATTCAAAGTGGAGTGCAAGTGTTAGTGTTCAATGTGTGAGCAGTCATTTCCATGAGATTCAATGCCACGAGATTGATATTGCAGCCAGATCCAACAGTTTATCATCCTCTTCTTCAAATAACGCTTTGATGTGAGGTATAGGAAGTGTGATCATGTACTTCTTTATCTCTTCGCTTGAGATACATTGTGTTGTATAGATCCCTGTTTGATGTTTGATGTGGGATCTTGTTTTGTTCTTGACGTGAGATTTACTTATTGTCACGTTTTTATTGAGATCCCTTTGTTGTCATGTTGACGGGATACTCATGTGTCGCCATGTATGTTTGAGTTGAGATCCCTTTGATGCCATGTTGGTGGGATGCTCATTATTACCATACGTGAAATCATGTCACCTTGATAGGAGTCCTTTTTCAATGAGAGTTCCTGCAGCGGAACATCTCTTGGAGCCACTGATGCGTGAGGGCATATTCCTTGTATGATAGAGAAAACACATGCATGTACATCATCACTCTTTCAAACACTTAATGCAGTGGCTTACACCATCTTGACACCGAGGCCCAGAGACATAGTCCCTCCTGGACGAACTCTGTTATCAATGTCTTGTGTTTTATGTCGCTGATTCTTGTCATGTTCCTTCTTCTTTACAACATGCATATATGTTAATTTATGCTCTTTTAAATGCAATTCTAATCACATCACGAAAGCAAAAGATCTTGGTTAAAGTTGGGAGTTGAGTAAACTCGGATCATGAAGAATGCACTATGTTGTAATAATGTGAACACATAAAAAGTATTAGGGCAAATCTAGTATTGGACTTTTGATGGTATATGCAAGGGATAAAAGATAAGAATAATTTTATTATTGAATAAACCATTGCATACAATGAGGGAGATTCCTTTTTACATTTATTCCAGAGGTGGTTTGTAATACCTACATTATCTAACTATTCTGAACTAATGTCACTTTATGATTGGTACTTTTATATGAAAGTCACTATTCTTAATTAATGACACTTTTTAAATTTTTTTATCTATTTCTTATTTTTTTTAGTTTGCACTCTTTCTTAGTTTTTATTTCTTTACACACACTCACATTCTCTTTTATTATAATACCTTATATTTTTCTTTTTCCTGATTCTCTTTAATCCCTAGATCTATATTTTTCATATATATGTAATGAACAAGGTTCGTAAGCTCAGAGGAATACTCTGATACCAATGTAACGAACAAAGTTCGTATACGCAACAAACTAGTTTAGAATGAGGGAGATCCCTTTTTACATTTATTCAAAAGGTGGCCTGTAATACCTACATAATCTAACTATTCTTAACTAATGTCACTTTATGATTGATACTTTTATATGAAAGTCACTATTCTTAATTAATGACACTTTTTCAATTTTTTTTGTTTTGTTTATCTTTATCTATTTCTTATTTTTTTAATTTGCACTCTTTCATATATATATATATATAGATATATACACGTTCTTTCTTATTATAATACCTTATATTTTTCTCTTTCCTGATTTTCCTTAATCCCTATATCTATATTTTTCATATATATGTAATGAACAAGGTTTGTATGCTTAGAGGAATGCTCTGATACCAATGTAACGAACAAAGTTCGTATACACAACAGAGTTGTAGCTTGAAGCTTTTAGCTTCTTCTCCCATTTGAAGAGGCAAACTTTTTGATGACAAGATATATCCTCTTTTGGTGACTCCTATATCTTTTGACCATGGAAGTACCTACCAAACCCCTTTTTACATTTATTCAAGAGGTGGTTTGTAATACCTACATTATCTAACTATTCTTAACTAATGTCACTTTATGATTGGTACTTTTATATGAAAGTCACTATTCTTAATTAATGACAGTTTTTAAAATTCTTTATCTATTTCTTATTTTTTTTAATTTGCACTCTTTCTTATTTTTTATTTCTTTACACACACATATACACACATATTCTCTCTTATTATAATACCTTATATTTTTCTTTTTCTTGATCTTCTTTAATCTCTAGATCTATATTTTTCATATATATGTAATGAACAAGGTTCGTATGCTCAGAGGAATGCTCTGATACCAGTGTAACGTACAAAGTTCGTATACGCAACAAACTAGTTTAGAATGAGGGAGATCCCTTTTTACATTTATTCAAAAGGTGGTCTGTAATACCTACATAATCTAACTCTTCTTAACTAATGTCACTTTATGATTGATACTTTTATATGAATGTCACTATTCTTAATTAATGACACTTAAATTTTTTTTTTTTTGTTATCTATTTCTTATTTTTTTTAATTTGCACTCTTTCATATATATATATACACACACACACATTCTTTCTTATTATAATACCTTATATTTTTCTCTTTCCTAATTTTCCTTAATCCCTATATCTATATTTTTCATATATACGTAATGAACAAGGTTTGCATGCTCAGAGGAATGCTCTGATACCAATGTAATGAACAAAGTTCGTATACACAATAGAGTTGTAGCTTGAAGATTTTAGCTTCTCCCATTTGAAGAGGCAAATTCTTTGATGACAAGATATATCCTCTTTTGGTGACTCCTATATCTTTTGACCATGGAAGTACCTACCAAACCTTATTGACACATCATCGAAGAAATGAAGCGTCTCATATTACTCCTTTCTTAGACAGGTTGAGCTTGAGGAGTATTCCTCCATAGATGCAATATGTCCTTTACCCACTAAACTTTGAAAACATCCTGGGAGCCCCTCGTCCTCTTCCCCCCGAATATGATGAGATACCTTGCTTCTATGGTAGAAAGGATGAAGATCCTAAAGGGAATATTCGTCTATTAGAACTTGCTTGCTCTTGTAGACATATTGAAGAGGATGTTGTCATGACCTTGTTTGCCCTTTCGCTAAGAGATTATGCTCGAGATTGGTTCATGACCCTCCGTGAGGAATCCACAAGCTCTTGGAATGATTTTGTCATTGCTTTCTCATTTAGGTTGGTTGAGGAAAGAAGCATAGTTAACATATATAAATACTTCCTCCTGATAAAAAGGAATAAGAATGAGCCTGCTAGAGAGTTTAACTAGAGGTTTAACACCCTTGTGAACATGATCCCTGAGAAGTTGAAACCACGTAATGAATTGACCCTTGCAACTTACCTGCAAGCCTTTGTTGGGGAGATATCATACTTAACTATAGACAAACACCTTGCAACCATCCTTTATGTGCAAGATGTGGCCCTCAAAGTTAGCAAAACTCTGAAATGTGAATCAACAAAATAAATAATGGATGATCATATTGAATTTATTCATGAATGCCAACGACAAATTGAGTAGGTATTTCTTGTTGTAGCACACAACTACAACATCCTCATCTTCCAAGCAGATAGGAATCAAAGAAGGGCAAAGTGACACCTCCTAAATGAACCAAAGAATGGTTGACCTTGACTCCCCAATCGTTCTATACACTAGGCAATTTGATTCAGGGCATCCTTTGTTTTATATTAACCTTAGATTTGATAAATACCTCCTTTGTGATTACACATTGGACTCATGATTGACATCAAATGTTGGAAATAATACTGAGAGGGGGCGGGAGGGTGAATCAATTTTTACAAATCAATAACTTTTTCATTTGCATAATCAGATTTATATATGCTACTTCAGTGAAGGGAACTCGCGTGTGCACGCAACTGTTCTTAAGGCAACCAACATATATCCAGTGAACTTATGATTCAGTTAATTCATCATATGTTGATCTTTAATCAGTGCATCAATACTTTATTAAACATTAAACAGTAACCATGTGCAGTAATAATAGAATAAACCATCACACATAAGCAACACACATGAACACCAAGATTTAAGGTGGAAACCCAATGTGGGTGAAAACCACCTGTTGCTGTCGTCTTTGTCTTCTTTTAATAATAAGAAAATTTGTTTACAATCTTGTAATGGTGCAGACTCATACCAGTACTCCAGCACCCACCTGCAGAAAGCTACAAACTTCTCTCATTCTCTAGTTTCTATTGGAAGGGAGCTGCAACCCCCTAGTTCTTGTACTAGCTGATATGTATACTAGTACGTAGGCTTCGACCTACAGAAGGCTACAACCTTCACTCGTTCTCTAGCTGCTATTGGAAGGGAGCTCCAACCCCTTGATCAAATCACCAATCACTACTGGCAAGAAGCTTCGACTTTCTCACTGAAGGCTCCAATCCTCAGTATCCTCCAGGGACCACGTTTCATAAATTTTCATATTGGATACTTCTGATACACAACACTACAATATGAAGGCCACGTTTAATCAAATTTTCACACTAGACCCATTAGTAACATTGAAGCTCAAAATCAATCACCATTGTAATACAACCATCAAATACATCTACATCAACCAATCACTGAAACCCAATCAATCTTTGATATAACTGAAACCCAATCATCAATCTTTGATATAATTGAAACAATCAATCACTGAAAACCTCTGAACCTCTGACACAACTGAATCAAACAATCATTGAACCTCTGACACAACTGAATCAACTATTCATTGAACCTCTGACACAACTGAATCAACCATTCATTCAAACTTAATCAAATTTAACCAATCAAACGGAACAGACAAATCACTGTAACCAGTACACAGATCTGAAATCAGAACACTGCATCAACAACCAGAACTAATTGTAACCTCAAAAGGCATGTGTCAGAATGTATACGTTCCTTTAATGAAGCAAACCGGCGTGTATAACTACTTCCTTTTGCCCAACCTGCGTATACCTCTAAAGATATTGAATCATAAAACCTTTGAACCACAAAACTGTACCAATTAGTGACATTCTGAAGACTGTCATATTACAGAGTTCTAACCAGATAGCAACAAGGATCACCCTTCTTTCTCAATCAATTAATCAATGAGACACAAACTCTTTATGCATTCAATTTTACTTTCATATCTAAGAAGACTTCATTGACAGACAACAGTAAAACAACAACACTAATCTGATAGATCAATCATCTTTTGAACATCAAGCTTTTCTTTTGCATACGCTACTTGGAAGAGCCGAATCAACGTTTATACGCATCTTCACCAAAGTGAACCAACGTGTAAATCTGCAAATACTTACTTATAACTTCGCTGCAATTCCCGACTTCAGACATACCCAGATCATCACATATAAAGGATAAAACATGTGTTAGTTATCAGATCTAGCCCATCCATTATCAGATCACATAATGATAAATCATTATGATTCCGACCCATCATTAGATCTCATCCATCATCAAAAGCTCAGGTGCATATTTAGTCTAGATCAAGCAAATCATCAGAAACCCATAACATGCATATTTGTTTTTTTGATCTAACACTTTATAAGATATTCATTACTTGTGCTCTTATCCCTTTGATATTCTCCTCCTTATATAGTTTTAGGCCTTTCTCAATACCTTGGACCAAATACCTCGTGGACTAATACCTCAGACCAAATACCTCGGACCAATACCCTGGACTTAATACCTCGGACCAAAACCTTGGACAAAACCTTGATTTTCCATTCCATACGCGCTTTTCCTTTTGTGAAAGTGCGTCCATACGTATATGCTTCTTCTGTTCCATGAGCCCGTGGTAGACGCTACTTGGACAAGGTGAACTAGCGTATACTTCTTAAACCATTCTCTTTCTTCAATTTCTTGATTCCGATCTGTAGTCCTTTGTTCCTTCATCCTACTCTTTTGTACCATTAGTTTGTTCCCTCTGAATAGACTTGTTATAATGTGATTTGCCATATTACTTCTGAAATGATTCCTTTGAATTGCCTTGCATTTTGTCACATCTGTAAAGACAACTGCCATGCATTCTGTCACATCTGATATCTCCGCTGTAGATTCATCTAGTTACCATATACAAGTGAGTTGTTATGCTACAAGTGGGTTGCCATCAAGTACAACACATGTATCATAATGCCAACATCAAACTTAATGCCTTTTAAGATAATGGAAAGACTAGGGTTACATATCTCTAGGAAGTATAGGAACATCTATGGAATTGATTCCAAGGAAGTTGAGGTGTGTGGCATTGTTGAAAGAAAAAAAGTTGATGTGAAAGGATATACTAAAAAGGAGATCACCATGGACATTGTAGTGATTGATATCCTTGACAACTGGGGGATGCTCCTATCTAGGCAATTTTCATTTGAACTTGTCAGGCACTATCCAAATGGATATGTTCTACATAAAGGTGCCTATGGGGGAAATTCTTATGCCATCATATATAGACAGCCATCCACTTGACCTTTGATCGTGCCCTCCTACCTCTTTGAGGAAGATATATTGGAACAAGATTATGAATTTGGGGAATGGAAGATACATCAAAGATATCCCGATGGTGAGACCGAGCCCAAGGGAATGTGGACTATGTGTTTCGATGGAGCATGCTCAAAGTCTGGATCAAGGGTAGGCATAGTGTTGATATCTCCTTCAAAGTCTTAGACACTGTTTTCATATATTTTCTTGGGAATTTGTCCCCTCCCTCTTATCTAGTGGATCATTAAATAAGAGCCCTTAGGTTGAAAGCCGCTAAGTATTGTTTGACCTAGGATGGTCTAGCTTGGATGAGCTAAGATGGAGTTATAATCCGTTGCGTGGACAAGGACAAGGTTGAGAAATTGATCAAAGAGTTTCAAACAGTCTTTCGTAGAGGACATTATGCTGCTAGAACTACTGCATACATGATTGTCACTGCAGGGTATTATTGGCCTGCTATCTTTGTTGATACATTGAATTTTGTAAAGACGTGTCAACCTTGCCAATTGGTCACTGAAAAGTAGCAACCCCCAACTTTGCCACTTAAGAGTGTTGACATTGAGGTACCTTTCCAGCAATGGGACATTGAATTTGTCGGGGAATTCAAAGACAACTTGAGTAATGGTCATAAGTGGATTCTCATCACCACTGATTACCTTACTAAATGAGTGGAAGCCTCCTCACTAAGAAGGAAAATGACCAGGTGGTAATGGATTTCCTTGAAGAACGTATTATCACGCGATTTGTGGTTCCCTACAAAACAATCACTGATATTGTCGAAGTAGTGGATTCCATGGCTCTCATCTCGATGTGTTGCAATTATGGGATAGTTGCTACCTACTCTTAAAATTACTATCCTCAGGGAAATGGCCAAGCCGAGTCAAGCAACAAGAATGTAATGAAGATTATCAAGAAAATCGTAGGTGAGAATAAGCGAAGTTGGGATAGTAAGATTAAATATGCCTTATGGGTTGGCTGCACAACTGTGAAGGCATCAACTGGTTATATTCCCTTCCAATTGGTATATGGGTTTGAGGCTAAATTACCTATATTGTTGAAACTACCTGTGCTTGATTGCCTCAAAGCATTCTAGACCAAAAAGATGTCATACAGTCAAGAATCAACCAAATCATTGAGATGGATGAATCCCGACAAACTGCCCTTGACCAAATTGGTAGGAACCAAGACAAGGTTAAGAACACATTTTGACAAATAGGAAAGGCCCTGCGAATTTTAGCCTCCAGAACTATGGTTCTCCTATGGGATAAAAGGAGAGAAAAACCCAACAGAGATAAGAAGTTTGACAATTTATGGATAGGCCCTTATAAGATACTTGATATCGTCAACATCAATGCCTATCGCCTTGAGACTCTAGAAGGAGAACCACTCCCACTACCGGTGAATTGTTAACTCTTGAAAGAGTATTATCCCAGTGTGACTTGACATTCACATGCTATGCATGGTAGTGTAGGTGCATTGCATATTCTTTTCACATGCTAATAACATTCATCTCATGTTCTCATGTAGAATAGAATGCATCTAGATTAGACTTTACTTTGTGTATGGATTTATTATTTTCATATAAAACATGGGAGATATCCTATGCCTAGTGCACATGCTCCTAAATAAGTTGCAATGTGTAGGTTACAGATCTGTGGTCTCGTGAGATTGCTAGAGTTCTCATGAACTCTTTGTTCAAGTACATGGATCATGCGCTCTAAGGTGATCTCATGTCCCAATTGGAGCCAAACGTATCCCACCAAAAGTGGGTGACCCCATAGGAGAAATTTTCTCCCACCATCACATCCAACTGGCCAGTGAGCAACCCCTTGATAGCCACTACTAGTTGATGTCAATGCACCATTCATATCTTTGCTATGTGCATCAATTATATGATTCCTCGCCCATTTGGCAAGAGCACATGTTGGAAGGTTGGCTTTTGATCAAAAGATACTTCATTCATTTTGCAATCGGGTGCTTATGCTTGTTAGTATTTTGGCATTTGGCATGGATTATGGGGTAACTTGGAAGGAAAAGGGGTTTTGATTGTGATCTTGTTCCCTCACCTCAAATGGGGGGTTAATCTTTGTTCCTAGTCCGGTGGGACCTCCCCTAAAGGCCCGATGGGTACATGAGTGGTACTACTTGGGAAACCCTGACTAGCATAGCATAGTCCCATCTCTCCCTATTCCATACTTATCACTTTCTATCATACATTACAAGCCCTTATCTCGCCTCCACTCTTTAGGTTCAACTGACCACTGGTTCTCTAGGATTTGGCACCATACATCCTTTTACCTGGGTAGGGCCCAAAACTTGGCCCTGGGAGGTTGATGCAACTAAAAGAGCACGAAAAAGCATATGATGGCCACAAGCAAAAACAAAAGAAGGTCAAAATGCAAAAGACGACCGAGACATACACATTAACAAGTGGGCTAAAGCCTAGCATGAACTTAACCTCACTCATTGTGGACATCATTCGTTTCCTGAGCACATGTTGCTCTCTCACATTATGAGAAGGAACCCTTGCATGTCCCAATCCTTGATGGACAATGAGTAGCCTCATCATTAAGGGGGTAATGATTACTATACAACAAGCTCTAACCCTTTGAGCTATGAGTAGTAATACAAAGAAAACATCAAGAAAAAGTAAAAGGCGGACAAGAGGGGTGGAAAAACAAAGGCCGACTGGGTAACTCATGCATCCACGATTGCTTCCTCCTCACATCCATACATGCAGGTTGAGGATTCCCCATTATGTTGGTCCCTTTGACTATGGCACTTGGCCATGAAGTTTTATCCCCTTCGTTCCATCATTATTCACTGACACCTATCAATTGAATGGTGGACTAAGGACATGTCACTTCCCTTTGGGGCCTGGGAACACCTAATTGGGTGGTCTATTAACTACTCCTACCTAGGGAGGTAACACCGTTGTGAGTTCAAAGCCTTAATTTTGGAAGGGAAGCCTTATTTGAAATGTTAAATTGCCCATTACTTCCAAGCTTGGTCCACTTAGATGCAAAAATGATTAAATGTTTCTAATGACATAGTTGCTTGCACTAGATATTATGTGTAATTTTCAAGTGGTTCCACAACCATGGCTTGGGCAACTTAATTGGGGCCCAGGTTTTTCAGAACAGCATATTAACACCCATAGGTGAGGTGTTAAGAGCCATGGGACTCCAAGTAGCAGCAAAACATCATACATACCCTTGGGCACCTCCAACACCCACAACGTTCGAGCACTTTGCCCTACATTGATGACTTTTATGGGATGATGCACTTGGACCCAACGTGCCTCCCTGTCGGCTTACTATTAGAGGGATGATGGTTGATCCAGGGCCCAGAGGAGGATGGTCTGACACTTTGAGACATGGGAGGGCTAGCACCACCTTGAAAATCCACAACTTTGGAGCAAAGACAGAGATTTTGAGACCCAAGATGCAATTTGGGGGCCATAGAGAGATTGACGGAAATATGAGGGCCAACCTTCACATCTCGATTTTAGAGGGCTTCTACACTTCACTTGGCACAATTAGCCCTCAACGCATCCCCTAAAGCAGCTTACACATGGATGACGTTGGCTAGATTAATGCTATGGCTCATACATGTGGGTGGATTTATGAGTTTTCTCTTGACTAGTAGGCCGGCTTGTGACCTAACTTCACCATTGTAACATAATTTAATTTTTAGGTGGATTTTAGGCTAAAATATGAAGTCAAATTCCTCATATAAATAGAGGAAGGTTCATTTGTAGCAAATCATCATGACAACTTGTGAAATTCAACCTTCTTATCTTGTGGAGAATTCAGATCTATGAATGCATTTTGACATTTGGAGCTGATTTGTTTGTCTTTGGATTAAAGGATGGATTCTCTTTGCATGTTATCTTGTAAGTGTAACTATTGTTGAACATTTATTTTCTATATGTCTAATGTATGGAATATGTTGAATCTAGGGTTTGATATTGTGCCCTAATTTGTTGAAATTTTATTGAATGTTGTCTAGATGTCACTATTGCATGCATTACTCATGAATAACATGTGAATGAATATCCTAGTGGTGAACTTTTATTAGCTCTCCCATAAAAACTCCTTGATCCTTTGCATAGATAATTTCTAGGGTTTTTGGTGGTAGGGCATAAAGAATTTGGCCTCCTTACCAACTTCTTGGATATCCCCTATCAAATCATAAACTTCATACTCCCAAGGAACAAGGGACTGGCCTCCTTTGTTGGTGATCAAACTCACTTTTTATCCATATCCCTTTCTCTCCTTAATTCCACCCCTTTAAGGCCATGCTCACAAACTAGGACTTGGTGCGAATTCTTAAGAAAGGAGTATTTTTGGCATTGAAGAGCCTAAACAACAAGAGTATTGTATTTGTCACAACATATCTTCTTTTGGTGGGCATCCACTTCAATCTTCTCCATAAATTTCTTTTCCCTAGTTGTTTGCCCTTGGGAAAACCCTAGTTTAGTGTTGCTTCAACTTAGGGGCTTACATGATGGTTTCATGTGCTTAGATCTTATTTCTCTCTAGTGTAGGAAACCCCTTCTTGGTATATTTACCTTTGGGCCATCCCCACGCTCAACCCATTTATCAAATCCTAGGTCATATCTTACCCTTCCTAGGTCTCTACAAGGAAAGCAAATTAGCTCCATAGGAGCTCGGTGCTTGAAATTGTGTCTTTAACTTGGAGATCTTATTATGTCACCTTATACCTCAAGTTGAGAAGACCTATTAGGTGACCTTTTCATATACTGAGACCCCTCCCATCAGTGAAAATATTAAAGAGACGAGGGTTTTGGCTATGGTGATAGTGTGCCACTACCCCATTGTTGTCACTTGGCCTAGTTTTAGCCTTGTAGGATACCCCTCTCTAAGATCTAATATTTTTGGCAATGTTGCTAGGGAGAGAGCGGGTCTACCTTCATGTATCTTGAAGCATCCAACTTCTCCCATTTCAAGAGGTGAATTCTTTGACGACAATATAGTTCCTCTTTTGGTGACTCCTATATATTTTTGACCATGGAAGTAGCTACCCAAACCTTATGGACATATCATCGAAGAAATGAAGGGTCTCCTTGTACTCCTTTCTTAGACAAGGGTAGCTTGAGGAGGAGGATTACTCCTTGGATGCAATATGTCCTTTACCCACTAAACTTTGAAAACATCTTGGGAGCCCCTCATCCTCTTTCCCTTGAATATGACGAGATGCATTGCTTCTATAGTAGAAATGATGAAGGTCCTAAAGGGCATATTTATCTATTTGAACTTGCTGGTTTTGGTAAACATATTGAAGAGGGGGTTGTCATGACCTTGTTTGCCCTTTCGCTAAGAGATTATGCTGAAGATTAGTTCATGACCCTCCTTGAGGAATCCGCAAGCTATAGGAATGATTTCGTCATTGCTTTCTCATCTAGGTGGGTTGAGGAAAGAAGTGTCGTTGACATATATAAAGACTTCCTCCTCATCAAAATGAATAAGAATGAGTCTGTTAGAGAGTTTAACCAGAGGTTTAACACCCTTGTGAACATGATCCCTGAGAAGTTGAAACCAATCGATGAATTGACCCTTGCAACTTACCCGTAAGCTTTTGTTGGGGAGATATCATATTTAACAAGAGACAAACACCCTGCAACCATCCTTCATGCACAAGATGTGGCTGTCAAAGTTAGCAAAACCCTGGAATGTCAATTCACTTTCTTCAGGAACTCCAAGGACAAATTGAGTAGGCAGTGTTGTTGTAGCACACAATTGCAACATTCTCATCTCTCGCGCTGATAGGATTGAAGAAAGGCAGAGTCCATACCCCCTAAATGATCCAAAGAGAGGTTGATCTTGACCCCCCCAATCGTCTTATACACCAGGCAATTAGAGTCTGACATTCTTCTTTTTATATTACCCTTAGATTTGATAATTGCCTCCTCCATGATTGCATAGTGGGCTAGATCGACAACAAATCTAATGCCTTTTAAGATAATGGGAAGGCTAGGGTTACATACCTCTAGGAAATATAGGAACATTTGTGGAATTGATTCTAAGGAAGTTGAGGTGTGTGGCATTCTTGAAAGACACAAGGTTACCTTGGAAGGATATAATGAAACAAAAATCACCATGGACACTGTAGTGTGATTGATATTCGTGGCAAGTGGGGGATGCTCCTCTCTAGGAAATTTGCATTCGAACTTGGAGGCATTATACATATGGATATGTCCTATAAAGGTGCCTATTGAGGAAAATTCTCATGCCATCATATTAGACAACCATTGACTTGACCTTTGATTGAGCCCTCCTACCTCACCGGGAAAGATATATTGGAACAAGATTATGAATTTGGGAAATGGACGATATATCAAAGAGATCATGATCATGAGCCTGAGCCCAAGGGAATGTGGACTATGTATTTCAATGGAGCATGCTCAAAGTCTGTCTCAAGGGTAGGGATAGTGTTGATATCTCCTTCAAAGTCTTACTCTTTGTTTTCTCTTAGGCTTGAGTTCGATTGTACTAATAACATCACTAAATACAAATTTTTAATATTGGGATTAAGCTCGGCACTGTGCAAACAAGTTTGACATCTAAGAGCGATAGGGGATATTGACTTGATTGTTTCTCAAATCAATGGGTCTTTCAACACTAAAAATGAAAGGATTAAACAATTCAAAGAGCGTGGATGACTTCAAACTTGTTGGGCATTCATATTCAAACTTTGATGGGGATAAGAAGAATTGAGTGTTTACTTCAAGATATTTCATGAGTCTTGTATCAACAACTATCTCTTGGAGATCACAAAATCAATATGTTTCGACATATTCCAATCGGAGGCAGAGTATGTGGCTAATGTACAGGGGACAAAGGAGATTGTGTGGCTCAGGAAGATATTAGAGGATTTGTAGGAGAGACATGTGAATGGTAATTCACTTCTAATTGATAACACTTTTGCATTCAAGTTGTCCAAGAATCCTAGATTCCATGATCGAACCAACCACATCAATGTTGAGTACAATTTGATTCAACATCATGTAGAGGCCAAGACCATTTAGTTGGGAGCTTGATACATTGTTCCACAAGTGAGTAAATTGTAGATATCTTCACCAAAGCGTTTGGAAGAGAAAAGTTTGAAAAGTTCAGAAAGATTCTTGGACTTACATACACCCCTTCAGATTATTTTGGGGGTGGGGGGGAGAGGGGGTGAGAGGGAGGCTGTTTGGTTGGGTGGGGGTTATGGTAAATTTTAAATATTTTTGTAAATATGAATCTAGGAGGAATATGAAGAGTCATGGGTGGATAGGAAGAGTCATTTGTACCTCGTGGAAGATCAAACGAAAGGTCACTTCTACTGGTATTTGTGAATAGTTCACTTAAATGAAAATTCACTCAAGCATGGAGTGCCATTCAATGCTCAACCTGACATGAGTACTTTATTGCAGATTTGAGGTGCTATTTTCCCCCAAGCATTCAAATTTGAAGCCTCAAATCATCTAGGGAGAGCCACCTGGAATTGGCATGCACCAATTTGGATTTGAGAGGATGTTTGAACAGTGATTGGGACTTATTTCGTAACAATTATCTGGACACCTTTAGTTTCTTTGGTTTAGTGCTAACTCACTTGACACGAGGACATGGGACACGTAGGACATGCACATTTGAGTGTCCGACACGGGGCATGTAGACCCCCCCGAACAGGACACGTTATATATATATATATATTATATATATATATATATATATATATATTAAATTTAATACTAAATAGATATTTCAATGATTTCAATATTACACAAATTCTCATTCATGATGCGAATTTAGACAGATATAGATTCTACATTGTAAATTTTAAATTTGTGAGTAGTACAATGTAACATTATGCATAGAAATACGATTGTGAGTTGTGACATATTCATCAATGATCTAATAGGAGAAAGATAATAAATTGTTGTTTTCTCATTGAGTCATCAAAATCAAAATGTTTTACATAGGTAGTAGCAATGCCAATGGCAAATAGAAATAGAAAATACAAAACAATCACAAGGAAGTAGCTAGCTCGTCAATCATCATCATCAAAATCAACATCATTTTCATGGTCACCATTGCTCTCCTCTGCTGCATCCTCCTTTGAATCCAATGTAATCTCTGCATCTGCTGGTGTGGAGGATGACCTGTCAAGAGTATCACCTTCATCAAAAGTGACAAGCTCTAGCACTGGCTCATTAATATCCAAGTTGGCCAATGCTAACTCAAGACTGTTGTCCAAATTCGTATCATTAGGAAAGACATCCCAAATCTTTGTCTTTCCCTTCAACCACTCATCCCTCTGTCTGTAACTAAGACGAAGGTTGGTGTGCACATACACCATTGTCTTTGCCCTGGATTGCTCAAGCCTGCTCTTCTTGACACTATACGAATTCCCTTATGTGTTCCAATTCCTCTCGTAACAAGAGGATGAAGTCACCTGAGAGAGGAGTCTCATGGATAATTGTCATAGAGGAGGGCTTATTGCGTCATGAGTTGCCCACCAAGAATAGGCTTCTTAGCCCCCCTGTTTATAATCACATCATAGCTTGCAAATTGCCCAGTGCCAGTGGAAACCTCTGCAAAGGCATCCTCCACCTCATCCAAGGATGCTTTATCTTGAAATATCCACCTCAATGCATCCTTCCTCCCCTGTGAAATTTCACCATCCATGTGAGGAGGGAATCTGTGGGAAGGTCCACAATTCAGCCACTCATGGCTGTAGTATTTTGGGTTCAATAAGTGAGCCAAACAATGCAAAGGTGTGCAATTCTTGGCCCATATGCTTACAAGAATATCCTGTATGGTGGTGAAGGCGGCCTCTGATGATGTCTCATACTCAGGGCACTCTCCCTGTAAAACAATGATCCTCACATACTCAATCATGGAACCCCATCCCTCCCAAACCTCTCCTAGGATGGGTTGGTCCGTATCTGCAAATCATATGCTGTATATGCTGTTGGTCTGTATCTGTATATGCTGACAAGAATATCCTGTATGGTAGTGAAGGCGGCCTCTGATGATGTCTCATACTCAGGGCACTCTCTCTATAAAACAATGATCCTCACATACTTAATCATGGAACCCCATCCCTCTCAAACCTCTCCTAGGATGGGTTGGTCTGTATCTGCAAATCATAGCAAAGCATAGTGTCCATGATCTTAATAGTGAGATCTACCCTCTCCCACTCAGCGTCATCTAACACTGTGTCCTTGACTCTTTTTGAGGCTACTCGATCTTTCTTTCTCCAAAAAGACCAAAACTTTGAAATAACCATGGCCCCAAGAGCGGTCTTGACCTCCCTCAACCTCTTCAACTTGATGAATGAAGAGGCAAACCGTATATTTGCAACCTTCAACAATGATAGATGGGTGTACTACTTGTAGATTGTGAGGGCATTTGTATGATTTTTATACAAAGTTGCGGATATGCTGTGCATCCTCAATAACTCTTCGAATCCAAGGCACATCATAAGCAATACTTTTAAGTGCTAAATTCAAGGAATGGACAATGCAAAGTGTCCAAAATACTTGTGGATATTTAGCTTCCACAATCATGCCAATAACCTTGCAAACTAGTGCATTGTCTGTAATGATTTGTACACAAGAATCAACACCTACATCTTCAATAACTTTAATGAACAACTCACCCATATATTATGAATCCTTGTATTGTCCAAGTGCATCCACTGATTTCAAGAAAACTGGTCCATTCAAGGATGACACCATGAAGTTGACGAGTGGGTGGCGTGCTGGATCTGTCCATCCATCAGAAACAATACTAACCACAGACGTTGGCCATGCTGATTTAATAGGCTAAAGCATTTTGTCCACCTCTTTCTTTGCCTTAGTCAACAATGTGGTTCTAAGCTTCTCTGACCCAAGAGACATAGACCCTGATGGAGCTCCTTGAGTTAGAGCTCGAAACATCTCAAGAAATAAAGGTGAGTGTGCAACATTAAATGATATGAAGTTCAGATAGAAAAAAAGGCAATGGTGATATCAAGCTCTTCCCGTCTCTCTTTCTGAGAAATCTTGTCCACTGGACCAAGTGCCATTGCCTTTCTTTTTGCTGCTTGACTGACACCCTCATTAAAACTCTCAAATAGAAATTTGCTGCTGCTTTTCCTCAAGAATGGAAGGGGATCCTTATTCTTGTTCTTTTTAGATGATGATGATCCTCATTGGCCTCTTTTTCCATTTCTTTCCTCTTAGCTACATCTACATTTGCACATGCTCCAATTCCACAACCTGGTAAGCCCAACAAATGAGATTTCACACGGAAATAAGTGCTCTTGAAATGATTGTTGCAATAGTTGTATGTCCATGAAATATTGCCTCCTCCCTTCAACTTGCTGCCTGGCCCTTGATCTTTCATGACAATACTTCCACAAGGGATATTTGCTTTCTTGAGCCCGCTGTCTTTCTAAATTTATTCTGCCCTCAATATTTAAAGCTGATGTTGCAGCCCCACTTCCAACAGAGGGAACACTTGCAGACCCTAGTGAAATTGGAACAGGAGGGGTATCACCAATGGGGACATTCTTCCCCTTCCTTTGCCCCTTCCCTGCTGCCCTTGATTGAGCCATGAATGCTGTAGAAAACTAACGAAAAAATGCACAAACAATTTAAAAAAAATGGACAGGCAAACTGCTGTAGCAAAAATGGAAAAAAATTAGAAGCAAAATGCACTTACCTTTGCTTGAATCACCTCCAAAACTCTCTCAAACCCTTTGCTAGTCACCCCCACACACCCACAGCAAGAGAGACACTCAGGAATGAGTGAGAAATGGTCCCAAATCGGGCTTTTAAGGCTGCGCGACATGCTTTTCAGAGGGACATGCTGGCTGGGTGAGTCTCATTCGCGTGCCCAGCAAATCACATGTGCCAGGACACACTTGAGCCATGAATCGGACACGTGTCCCTCGAGAACCGTGTCCGACACGTGGGATTCAGGACACGGGTGGGGGAGTACGAATCCGGTTTCTTAGGTTCAGAGTTATTCCTTGGTCACTTGGACTCAAAGTATACAGTCTTGGGATTGTCAAATGACCAATTGAGTCTAAATACAAAGAGTATGATTCAAACACAGAAAAAACCTTAACATATACAAAATGTAAAAAAAAATCAACAAGTGTCTTTAAAAATTTAAAATATTTTATAGAGATTTTGCTGAGCGAAACTTTCTGGGGTTTAAAATTGCTGAATTTGCTCATGAGACTGATTTGGCAGAGACATTTGACTTGCTGTTGGAAAATTTGGCAAGGCAGGTTGGCTCAGCAATGTTTTAGCAACAATTCAGGTATGACTAGCATGTCAAGTCATTCTCAGTGCGTCTTACTATGCATGGGTTAGCTCAAAACGAGTCTATAGACATGCATCACACTTCTTGGTGCTCCATTATAGACTTTGGTAGCTTATTCTTCTTGTTCCATCTTTTGGGTCAAATGGGATATTTTTGTACACAGATTAGTGAGGGAAGGTTCCATCACATAATTTGGTTAAACATGTATCAGGAAGTGGTATCTTATACCATGTAGTGACTTTACTTGGTGCCTGGCAAAATTACTTTTGGATTCCATGGATTGTCTATAGAATCTTCTTTTGCACATTAAAATGCTGCTCTAACTAAAATATTTCTGTGGAAATATGCTTTAATTTTGATATTTCTAGTGAAAATGTCATTGTGTGCTTTGTAAGCCATATGTTTAGGTTGTGCTTGATTGTTTTATAAACTGGTCCATCCACTTTGAATTCATAGAGCTATGAAAACTAACATGTTCTTGAAGGCTTGACATAGATAAAACTGCCTTGTTATCAGTGATATCAGTGCAATGATAGTATCATACTATGATCGATTGAATAACCTTTCACGGTTTGTTTTCGTGTTCATATTCTGTATTCTCATAATGTGAGGTGGTCATGCATCTGGTCTTGTTTGTGACAATGGTCACAATACTAGTTATGTGTGCAATAGTGTAGCATTTAGTAGTAGTAATGGCATGCTTAGGGCACAGAGTACGTTGATTTTGTGTATATCCTTTTGGAGCAATTTATTTGCGATTTGCGTCCCTTATTTTAGAATATCGTTTGTTGATTTATTTGAATAGTGGCCAACATATTATTTATATCTTTTCATTCTTTCATTGCATAGTTTTGCAAAATGGGTATATTAATGTTTACATTAAAAAATGCTGTTACTCTATAATCACTACATATTCTGATGGTTTTATTTGTTAATATTTATGTTTTTTTGACAATATTTGTAAATATTAACTGAATATTATGATGCTATTCTGATCTTGGTCTATATGGGTAAAGAGTTGCGGCTATGGTAGAGTCGCACAACGTCTCTAGTTCTGATTGAAGATTGCATGTATTTTCTCATACCCAAAAGGACCTCGATCTCCATGAACTAGGCTAAATGCAAATGGGATCTTTATAATCTGGGACTAAAGAGTGATATTTTAAGGAAGAACTTTCATAGGTGCATTTTGATAGTTGCAATTTAGCTCTGAATTTTTTATGCTGACCATCAAGTCAAAGATATCGATATGCCATTAGTCTTGCTGTTATCCACCCACAATATTGGCAAATGGCTCTCCAGAATTTGTCTTTGTTGCATATTCATCTTTCTGAGGTTTGGTGACATGTTTTAAACGATTATAGATGCATAAGAAGGGGATGGATAAAGACACCGATGATGATGAAAGTAAGTGGTTTCAAATTTATGTTTAACGAGATTCAAAATTGGTCAATCTAGTAATCTTCCTAATTCTGAATTTGGACAGATACAATTTATTATCGTAATAATGTTCTCTACAGCAGTGTTCATAGACCTTTTTTTAGTTTTAATTCTCAATTCCGGCAGATACCAAGAATCCTTGCTATGACATGCAAGTGTTATGAACTGTGAACTTGGCCTCTCTCCAAGGGGTTTCTGAAGTAGTGGGTGACTTTTTTGAAGTTATCTTAGCTTTCCTTGTGCTTATATATTGGTCGCTGTGCATATGCATATGTTTTTGTTATTTGTACTGGTATGAAGGGCATAAAACATGCATAAGAAAGGCATATATCTATACACAGCCCCGGTAAAAAATGCATTCCTGACACAGAGTTTGAGATTATGTACGTGCTTATATAAAATGTGTAGATACTACTATCTCACAACAAATCATATCCACATCTGCATGTGAGAGGAGACCTTTAATACTGCTTATGTTTGCTGCTTTTAGTTGAAGATGTTTATTTTTTTAACAAGGGAATGCTTCATGTTTGAAGATTTGTGTCATCATTTGGGTTCAGTCTTTATGCAGGTTGTGCCTTGTGATATCATGTTACTTTCCTTTCTCACATGTTTTGACCATTTGTGTGTGTTTGAGAGAGAAGGTAAGGGAGTCTGTGGACTCAAGGAATGTATTGGGACTAATTTGTGAGTTTTTGTTTGCTTTTTTTTCATGCACATACAGGTTTCACCCTTCTTGTGTGGACATGACCATAGATCAAGCAAAAAAAGTAGAACGTTTTTTTTGTTCAGATTGTTCATCTGAGGATGATGATAAAAAGTCACGCAACTTCCATCCAGTTTCACTACCTGTTGAGAACAAGGTGCGATGAATTTTATTTTCACAGAAATAATAGTGGAAATGATTTGCTTTCAGGGATTTTATTAGTCAAAGTTTGGATCAGATAGAAGCTAAAGTTCACAAAAGGTTTAAGGTATTATGGTTGGTGATTTTCTATATTATTGGCTTGTATGCTATCCTTAGTCCTTGTGGTTATATGGATGAGTTCAAAATTCAAAACATCTTGTGTTGAATGGGATTTCAAAGTGGATATTGTACATGTAAGAAGAATTTCAAATTATGCTCACACATTGGCAATTAGGATTTTGATACTAATACTTTGTCCTTTTGTACTTTTAGCTAGGTTGATAAGGTCTAGTATTTACAGCCTTATACTATCAAATATGGTCTACAAATCTTGAAATTATTGTGGCCTTGGAGGTATAGCACAAATAAACAGTGGGATAGTTCAAGAACTTGTCTAAGAAACAATATCAAAGAGCTAACAATGGTGGTTGGAAAGATATTTGCAAGACTATAACAAGTCATGCTACATATATAAAGAGGTATCTTCTAGTGATCTGTGATGTACTTGTAAGGAAAATAATTTTTCTTTTGCCAAAAATAGAATGAAAGAAAAGAATTGGGTGACAAATGATGGTTTGGGAGTATGTTATAGTAACAAAAACTAAGATCATGAAAGTAACAATTGAATTATCTTGATTAGGGTGACGACTCAAATAGAATACTTGAGGTTAGGGGCACGAATGAAATAACTTATTTCTGGTTATTAAAAGGAAGAAGGCCAAAAGGAATAGGAACTAAAGAAGTTGGATTCATGTTCAAGATGACATGTTTAATTCCCACTCCATCATAATACAAAGCATACTTTCACGTGCGACCTAGTGAGAGTTATGATGTTGATCTCAAGCATTAGGTTGACTACTTTGATAAAGAGAAAGGAGTTCAATGAGTATTCTCATTACCCAAGAATGGTACTCTTGAAGTGACTTCTTAGAAACCAATTCTTTGAAATGTACCTTTTTATGCAAAAAGTCACCTTTTGTGCTTTTACAATTAACTTTGAAAAAAGATAAAGGATTGGAGTAAGGTGAAAAGAGTTAAGGCAAAAGCACAAGGAAATATGTTAGGGACATTATGAGAAAGCATTATATCAAATCCCTTATAGGTTGTTTGTTGTTGATAGACATTATGTTTTATAATGGTCACATGATAGTGGAATATACTTAGCATTAGTAATTTTATATTTCCTTTTTTTCGGTCACAATGACAGTGGTTTTGAATTATTTAGTCTCAAAATGTTGGCTATAACATAACCCATTCAATGGCTTGTCAATCCAAATCTTCTATCAAAATCATCTCCCCTCCCAAGACAAGATGGGGTAGATTCAAAGGTTATGGTTATGCTTTCCTTTCCTTTCTTCAGTGATATTAGTAGATCCTAATGGACTGATTACATAATATGTTTCAAAAACAAAACATTCTAAGACTCTTAGTATTGTTCTCTTCATCTACATGTTTTTTCTTGTTGAACACTTTATCCATTGGGCACATTAGTTTTTGACATTGGGTGATTTGTTTAATTGCTTTAGCCTTTCTTTTTTGGGGGGTCAATTTCCATATGAATTTCCAGATATGTTAGGTTCTCAACCAGTAGATTAGAGACTTCAATATTCAACATGTGAGTTGCATGAGCTTAGTCTTTTCCCAGGGTGGTTGTCCTCCCCATCTTAGCCTTCTTTGTTTTCATCCAATTAGTTAGAAACCATTAAGACGCGCTTGGAATACCTTCTATTTGAGTTTGCATCATTTTGCTTGTTGGGGAATAATCAAACCTCCTTGCATCCTTAGGCAAGTTGCAATTAAATAGTTAGCTTCTTGACATATTCGACAAGTTGATAAAAATGTCAAGGGAATTCTTGATTTGAATAAAAGGATATGTTCTTCCCAAATGTGCATAGGAAGGTTTGGGAGCCTCACACAAATAGCAGCCGAGGATAATCATAATTCTTGATTTCAATACAAGGATATCCTTTTCCCAAAAGTGCATAGGTAGGTTTGGGAACCTCACTTAAAGATGAGTCAAGGATAATTTTGTTGTTCTTAGATTAAAATTTGGGGTTGAGAGGACAAAATCCCGCCTTTTAAGATCATTTGTTGCTCATTGATATTTAGAAACATGAGAATAAACAATCTTCTTCACAAAACCTCGCCAGAAAATCATGTCCCCATTCAACAATCGAGCAATCCGTAAAGACATTGATGGATGACCATAGGTCGCTAAATCTAGACAATGATGTCAATGTCAACTAGCATTCAATACTCTCTCTTATCTCATTTGCTTTAAGGAGCACGATAGATTTAAAGGTCCTTCTTAACAATGAATTTGTCACTAGTTGGAACTCCTCTTGGCCTTGTTGATTTGGTGTTGACTCTTGAGTGCTTCTTTGCAAGATATTCTTGAATCCATTGCTCAGTTGTTGTGTTCTCTCCAACAAAATTGTAACTTGTAGTCACAAAGGTTTTGCATGTTGGCCTTGTTACCCACCATTTTGTGGGTGATATCCCTAGGATATATTTTTTTTTCCCAAAATGGTCCTCAACTGGCAACCAATAGCCCCTTGCAGCCATCAACTAGCTCATTGTGCCATTTATTCGCCACTTGAGCCAACCAGGTGGTTCCTCACCCGTTAGCCATGATCGTATGTTCGAAGGTGGGCCACTCGAACCTAAAGGTATTCATTTGGTAATTGAGTATTTTAGTTTGCTTATCATGGACACTTATGAGCATGGATTAATGGAGGGATTCAACGGAAAGAATGAGTTAGGTCTGTGCTCTTGTACCCTAGGCCCCTTTTGGATATTAACCTTGGATTCTAGTCCCGTGGGATCTCTTTTATTGACCATTTGGCTTTACGGATGGTATTCCACGGGAAACATTGATTTTGGTTGCGTGGTCCTACTCCCTCATCTACATATATTATCCCCTTCCACTCATTATTACCCCATTCATCATTTCTCCCACCCAGGTCCACATTCCTCCACTGGGTCCATGTAGGGCTAGTTCTCCCCTTCCCCTTGCCCACACCTTGGGTCAGTCTTGGAATGATGCCCCAGAGGTTGATGCAGATAAAAAAACAAGCAAAAGCATGTTTGGCCACATTCAATAGGAAAATGTACCACAAAATGCAAAGAATGGTCGGGACAAACACATTTAGCACGTGGGCAAAAACCAATACATGAGCTCCACCCCATCATTATGGCCATCACCTTGGTTCCTATAGGTTCTATGAGCCTCCATCATCACATAGGAACCCATGATTGTCCCAACCCCTGGCGGGAAATGAACCGCCCTACCTTTAAATGGGGGTATTCATTGCTATATCTTATGCATCATGCTCTTACCCCTTGAGCCCCGAGCAATTAATCAAAGAAAATCATAAAAAGGCAAAAGACATATAAAGAAGGGTGGAAAAATCAAGGTTGGGGCACGTCATGTTCCACGATTGCTCTCGTATCCAAGTGTGGGCTTCCCTCTTATTAGCTACCCTTGTACCCTAGCATGTGACCCAGGGCTGCCCCTTCTCATCCCCTACTTCATTCACCTATCTGCCACAAGCCATCACCTTTTGAAGGATGTACCTTGAACATATTATCCCCTTTAGAAGTAGAAACCACCTAATAAGATACTTGGTTAACCCCATTTGGATTTTAGGAGACATTGGCACATCTTGAAGCCCATTATGGAAAGGTAGACCATTATGAAGTCCCCACCTGTGGTCCATGGTTGGTAAGTTCATTTACTCAATTTCCCTAATGACTTGTTGTACTGGAAGGCTAGGGGACGCATTGGATCTTATGCAGGATTGCAGATGGTCTCCAGTTGGGTTTGGTCTCTCTATATAGGGTCCTAATCCTCCAGAGGGATACATTGGCACATGTAGGGTGTGCGTTGAGAGCCATGGGCCTCCACAATAGCAAACATCACTCCATGGATCCCCACAATCATTTAGAGATTGCTCGTGGTTCACTTATTGGACGAGGAAGATGCACCTAACCCATCATGCCTCGCTGGCCCCAAATTTGCACCATACACATGGCAGATGATCCAGGACTTGCACGATGATGTGGCATCACCTACACCATCATCCTCGCCCATGTAGGCGATCTACAGGTATCTTCAATTTGTTTGGAGACCCATGAGGACACTTGCGTGCCCCCACATGTGATTTGGAGCAACACGGGTTATTACAAGGGGCCAACCCCTTTTCCATTGCTTTTGAGTGTCCTATTCTTCATTGTGGCACCCATGGACCTCATTAGGCGTATTAGAGTGCCCTACGACATGCATAGATTATTATTTGACCTCTTGAGAGGCTTACTTTTTCATTTATGAGCTAGTTGGTGGGCTTGTCACCAAAAGTTGAATTATTAGAACATTATTTTATTTTTGGGGCTTATGTAGGCCAAGGAGGCTAATTTGAACTCTTAATTTGTGTATAACTACAAGTGAGATGAGCTCATTTGCTCATCATCACTTTGGATTGGATCTCTCTTCTTTAGAGAATTTCGCACTTTTTCTTGAGGATGAGTTGGAGCTTTATGGATGAATTTTGATGTGTGGATATTGGTCTATCTTCTCTTGGAGCTTCTCTCTTGTCAATTATGAATGATTGGATATATTCTGTTACATGTAAGTACATAATTTTAATGTTATTCTTGTTTTACTTTGTCATATACATTGGACTGAGATTTTCGTTGTTGTAGGGCTAATTGTTGCATGCATTTACTGCTTAACATAGTGTAATTTTTTCTCTATTATAACAGCGCTTAATGTATGGGCCATGTAATATGAACGAAATCTCTTAAGGGTAATTCTATCAAAGAATTTGACCTTCATAAGCCATTTCCTTTGCACATTGAAGTATAAAAGCTGCAAGATTGCTTCTCCTTGACCTAGAAGACTAACGAAGTGGTCTTGAGGCCTCCTTGACTGGGAATAAAGAAATCCTACTCCTATTCATCATAGACTCCATTCTCCCAAACACTAAGGCACTGATCTACCAAAAGGTGTTTACCAAAAATCACATTCTTTCACCTTCTTCCAGGGTTTGCCAAGTTGGGGCACCTAGAGCGCATCAATTTCTCGACAAGCTAGCCCTCCAAAAAGTTCGATCTCCTAAGGTCTCCTGCGTTGGTGTTTCCTTAAGGTCTCCTCCAATTTTGAATCCATTCTGATGGTGGGGTTGGGGGAAAAACCAAGCTGTAGCTCTAGGATCAAACTTTGTCTTAGCATCCCCAAGGCTAGTGCTTCATAGGATCAAATCAACACCTTCAAGTGAAAATTATTTCTTTGACCTTCTCCCCACCTTGTCTAGGGTATAAACATCATTGGTTGCTATACTTATTACTCCTATCCTAGACCGGGTACACTTGGTCTCGTGTGGTCCCATTCCTGTGAAAAGACAATTCCTCAAGAACCATTCGGGATACCAATTACAATAAGGATTTTAGGGATTGGGAAGTTCCTTCATAAGTGATTTCGCATAAAACCCAACCCTTAGATCCTCTCTCTCCCTAGAAGACATTGCTCTTTGCTTAGAAGGCAAGAAAGCTTTATCTTTCTAACTCTTGTACGAAAGGGATTGTTTGGGTCACTCCACATCATTTCATTGACTTATCCTTCGTCGATGACTCCATATTATATCGAGTCTCCTCCCATCGGTGAAAGTGCGTAAATAGAAGAGAGCCTTAGTTGAGATGATAGTGGGCTAAGTCTCCATTTGTTGTCCTTGGCCTAGCATTTGCCCTTTTAGGTCCCTTGCTAGTTTGAGCAGTAACATTTTGGTGCCGTTGCAGGGGACATGAAATGTGTGCTTTGCTCCCCATATGACATTATTGATATATCATTTGGTGACTCCATTGGAGGAACGAAGTCCTAGTTCCTCATCGAACTTCAAAGTCAATGCTTGTAGGGTGAAGCAAGCATTTTGAAGGCATGCTAATTCACCCTAACGACTCCATTTTGGCATTATATGCAAGATCATGAAAAATTGCTAAAGAAAGTATCAATGACATTAGCCCCGAAGAAGAACAAGACCTATGGGAAAGATTATATTCATGGTCTAAGCTTTGTGATCATCTAATAGAGTATGAGAACGAGGACTTCATACTCAATTTTTATAACAAGAGCAGGTCAAACCTCGATAGCATAACGCTGGAGCTTGCTTATTATACTGGTGCATTTAATTCCTTGTCTCACAACATCAAAGAAAAATATGGCTGATTACTAGATGAGGATTTAGATGACCAAGAAAATGAGGATGATGAGCAAACATCAGTTATGGAATTGGGGGCCAATAACAATGAAGTGAAAGACATCTCGTCTGAGGATGACAAAGAGTTGGATCTCAAAAGCCTCCAAATTACGCAAGAAAGAATGGATGAATATAGTAGGTCATGTAGGGGGTTTGTAAGGGAATGTAATTCTAATGAAGTATTCTCCCACTTATATGATGAAGAGGTGAAGCTTCATAAGATGAAATGTGAATATAAAGAGAACTCTACTAATGCTCTTGTCCTATAAGCATATTACCAAAATCACATAACAAATACCTTAGCAGTTATTCTTCAAGAGAAGAGAGAAGAAGAGAGGTCCCGCTTGGCAACCAACCAAGATGAAGATGATCTTGAGGATCTCAACGATGAGCAGGAAGATGAGTCCTTGTTGGGGCCGCAAGATGGGCAAGATGATTTTGAGAGCACATGTGTTGAGGAGAATGAGGCTATGGAAAGTAAGGCCAAGATTGACCTTACCTCTCTCAAGGGTATCACTCATGATGACTCTTCTTTTGAGAACCTTGAGGAAGGTGATCCCATGAGCTTCTTGGAGGATGACATTGGAGATTATTTCTGCATTGAAAAGGAGAAACCAGAGATTATTGGGCCTCAATTTGATTATGCTCCCATTTATGCTATCGACAAAGAAGATGAGGTTGAGATTGGTTTTCCCTTTATCCCGGGCATTACCTGCGATGACATATCCATCGATACCCTTGGAAAGGAGAATTATTATTTTCCCTTGCATGAAGAAGGACAGTTGGAAATGATTGATTCCCTTTTTGATGAAAACCCAATCTTTGATGCTTATAATGAGGAAAGCAATGAGGCTCCTATCTACCCACCTCATGATTGTATATTCAAATCGCTTGTGCATTTAGATTATGGGGAAGGAAAATCTGTTGAATATGACACTTCACCTTCCCCTTTGCCTTTCTGTCTTGTTCATCAACTTGGGTCTTTCTCAGGCAAGTCCCTCGTCCCTTTTGGTATGACCTCGAGTGATCATGCCTCTTTCCCCCTTTCTGAATATGGTGTCAAGGAAGAACCCTTCATTGAATACACTTTATCCCCTTTGACTCACCCAAAGGGTTTTGTTGACTCCATGACCTCCCCTCTTTGATGTGACCATCACATTGAGCAACCTATTTGTTGCACTCCTTCTCTCTCTCACCCTTCATTCCCCTCTCATCATAACCATGTGACATCTTCAAAGCATGATATTACAAGCAGTGATTGTGATGATGAGTTCTTGAGAGTGATCTTTCGTTCCACCATTGTGTACTTAGAAGGAAAGCTTGGGACCTCTAGATTAACCTATTTTCTTTCTCCTAGGACTTCCCTTCACCTCAAATGGAGATCAGGTTTTCCCATCTCCCACCTGCTTCATCCACCATGTGATTATGTCCACATTCGATTTGGGAGTGGTTACATGAGTAATCATACTGGCAGACATATGTATATTAATGTGATGATATGTTGGTTGCACTGGCTTTATGGTTATAATTAGTATTAGCCTTACTACATGCATTTTAGGATAGGATGTATTGGATGCTCATTTTCTCATCAGAACTAACATCATATGATATTTCTCATGGTAGATTACATGCATCTAGATTAAAATTTGCATATTTTATTTTTCTATTGATTTTATGACCTAACATTAAGCATTTGCGATCATGAGACGTCGCGAAAACATGATGCCTCACGTTCTTCATCTATTATATGTGCAGGTAACAGGTCTACAATAACCAAAAGATCGCTGGAGTTCTCGTGACCTCCCATTTGAGTAGCTTCGTCCACTTCTTCGACAGATCACGTTCCAGTTGGAGCCAGATGTTACCTACCATTTTGTGGGTGGTATCCCTAGGAGAATTTTGTTTTCTCCAAAATGTTTCCCAGCCGGCAACCAATAGCCCCTTGCAGCCACCAACTAGCTCATTGTGCCATTTCTCCCGCCACCTGAGCCAGCCATGTGGTCCCTCACCTATCTGCCATGATCGTACGTTTGAAGGTGGGCCTCCCAAACCTAGAGGTATGCCTTGTTATTTGGTAATTGAGTATTGTAGTTTGCTTATCATGGATACTTTTGGGCATGGATTAATAGGGGGATTTCGCGGAAAGAATGGGTTAGGTCTGTGTTCTTGTTCCCTAGACCCCTTTTGCATATTAATCTTGAATTCTAGTCCCGTGGGATCTTTTTTATTGACCATTTGGCTTTAGGGATGGTATTTCACAGGAAACCCTGATTTTGGTTGCGTGGTCTCGCTCCCTCATCTGCATATATTACCCCCTTTCCGATCATTATTACCCCATTCATCATTTCTCCCATTTGGGTCTACATTCCTCCACTGGGTCCACATAGGGCTAGTTCTCCCCTTCCCCTTGCCCACACCTTGGGTCAGGCCTGGAATGATGCCCCAGAGGTTGATGCAACTAAAAAGACAAACAAAAGCATCTTTGGCCACATTCAATAGGAAAATGAACCACAAAATGCAAAAGATAGCTGGGACAAACACATTTAGCACGTGGGAAAAAGCCAATACATGAGAGCTACCCCTTCATTATGGCCATCACACTTGTTCCTACAGGTTCCATGAGCCTGTATCATCACATAGGAACCCATGATTCTCCCAACACCTGTGGGCAATGAACCACCCTACTTTTAAAGGTGGGTATTCACTGCTATATCTTATGCATCGTGCTCTTACCCCTTGAGCTCTAAGTAGTTAATCAAAGAAAATGATAAAAAGGCAAAAGGCATATAAAGAATGGCGAAAAAATCAAGGTCGGGGCACCTCAGTACAACGGTTGCTCCCTCCTATACATTACAAATGATTGCTCCCTCCTATACATTACAAACCCAAGTGTGGGCTTCCCTCTTATTAGCTACCCTCGTACCCCAGCGTGTGACCCAAGGCTGCCTCTTCTCATCCCCTACTTCATTCACCTCTCTGCCACAAGGCATCACCTTTTGAGGGATGTACCTTGAACATATTATCCCCTTTAGAAGTAGAAACCACCTAATAGGATACTTGGTTAACCCCATTTGGAGTTTAGGTGACATTGGCACATCGCAAAACCCATTATGGAAGGGCAGGCCATTATGAAGTCCCCACTTGTGGTCTATGGTTGGTAAGCTCATTTACTCGATTTCCCTAATGATTTTTTGTACTGAAAAGCTAGGGGACACATTGGATCTTATGCAAGATTGCAGATGGTCTCCGTTTGGGTTTGGTCTCCCTATATGGGGTCCTAATCCTCTAGAGGGCTACATTGGCACATGTAGGGTGTGCGTTGAGAGCCATGGGCATCCATAGCAATAAACATCACTCCAGGGATCCCCACAACCATTTAGAGATTGCTCGTGGTTCACTTATTGGACAAAGAAGATGCAATTGACTCATCATGACCAATTGGCCCTAGATTTGACCATACACTTGGCAGATGATCCAAGACTTGCATGATGATGTGGTATCACCTACACAATCATCCTAGCCCATGCAAGCGATCTACAATAATCTTCGATTTGTTTGGAGACCCATGAGGACATTTGTGTGCCCCCATGTCATTTGGAGTACCACAGGTTATTACAAAGGGCCAATCCCTTGTCCATTGCTTTTAAGAGTCCTATTCTTCATTGTGGCACCCATGGACCTCATTAGGCCTCTTAGAGGTCCCTAGAACATGCATAGATTATTATTTGATCTCTTGAGAGGCTTACTTTTTCATTTATGAGTTAGTTTGGTGGGCTTGTCACCAAAAGTTGAATTATTAGAACATTATTTTATTTTTGGGGCTTATGTAGGCCGAGGAGGCTAATTTGAACTCCTAATTTGTGTATAAATACAATTGAGATGAACTCATTTTCTCATCATCACTTTGGATTGGATCTCTATCTTCTTTAGAGAATTTCACACTTTTTTTGGAGGATGAATTAGAGCATTATGGATGAATTTTGATGTGTGGATATTGGTCTATCTTCTCTTGGAGCTTTTCTCTTATCATTCGTGAATGGTTGGATATACTCCGTTACATGTACAGTACATGCTTTTAATGTTATTCTTGTTTTACTTTTCCATTTACATTGGACTAGGATTTTCGTTGTTCTATGCTAATTGCTGCATGCATTTACTGCTTAAAATTGTGAAATTTTGTCTCTATTATAACATCTCTCAATGTATGGGCCATGTAATATGAACAAAATCTCCTAAGGATAATTCTATCAAAGAATTTGACCTTGATAAGCCATTTGCTTTGCGCATCAAAGTATAAAAGCTGCAAGATTGCTTCTCCTTGACCTAGAAGGCTAGCGAAGTGGTCTTGAGGCCTCCTTGACTGGGAATAAAGAAATCCTACTCATATTCATCATAGACTCCATTCTCCCAAAGAATAAGGTACTGATCTACCAAAAGGTGGTCACCGAAAATCACATTCTTTCACCTTCTTCCAGTTCTAGCCAAGTTGGGGCACCTAGGTCATCAATTTCCCGACAAGCTAGCCTCCAAAAAGTTCGATCTCCTAGGGTCTCCTGTGCTAGTGTTTCCTCAAGGTCTCCTCCAATTTTGAATCCATTTCGACGATGGAGTTGGGAGAAAAGCCAAGCCTTAGCTCTGGGGTCAAACTTTGCCTTAGCATCCCTAAGGCTAGTGCCTCATAGGATCAAATCAACACCTTCAAGTGAAAATCCTTTCTTTGATCTTTTCACCACCTTGTTTAGGGCAAGAACATCAATGGTTGCTATACTCGTTCCTCCTATCTTAGACCGGGTCCACTTGGTCCCGTGTCGTCCCATTCCTTTGAAAAGACAATTCTTCAAGAACCATTCGGGATACCAATTACAATAAGGATTTTAGGGATTTGGAAATTCCTTCATAAGTCATATCCCATAGAACCCAACCCTTAAATCCTCCCTTCCTTTCCCTAGAAGACATTGCACTTTGCTTAGAAGGCAAGCAAGCCTTATCTTTCTAACTCTTCCGGGAAAGGGATTGTTTAGGTCACTCCACATCATTTCATTGACTTATCCTTTATTGGTGACTCCATAATATACCGGGTCTCCTCCCATTGGTGAAAGTCCGTAAATAGAAGGGAGCCTTAACTGAGGTGACAATGGGCTAAGTCTCCATTTGTTGCCCTTGGCTTAGCATTTTCCCTTTAGGTCCCCTGCTAGTTTGAGCAGTAACAGGGTCTTCAAAGGTAGTCATTTCGATGGTTTTCATGTTGGCCAAGGTAAGAAACCCTAGTCGTGCATAGGGCCTTACTTCCCCATGTTGTGGGGTCCCAATATGGGTGGCCATAAGGACGATAGGGGGTTGGGATTTGATCCACTTTTGTGTGCATATGTTAGTAGATCACTTAATATAATCCCTTTGGGTGTAACCTTACATTTGACAACTACTTTAGGTGTAGCCGTGACAATCTCATGGGGGTATAATGATGCTCATGGGAATTGAATCTGGGTGAATTATGAGAGATTTCTAATTTGTCACTATTGGATCCACAAACCATTTGGATGATGTTACCCACCTAAGTGGGTAACCTGTAGGAGAATTTTTTCTCTTATTGTTTTAGCTTGCCAACCAATAACCCTCTGATGATCCAGAAATAGTGGGTCTCAATGCCTCCCATCCATGCTCCAACCAATGCTTTATATCATCTAGCCTATTCATTCGATGAAAGTAGGTCATCAAATATGAGGTACATCAACCATTTTTAAATTCGAGTGTCTTCATTTAATGTTTAAGGGCATTCTAGTATGGGTCATTGGTTGAATTTGATGATAGACTACTTTTAGTTGTATTCTTATTCCATGTTTCACCTCGATGGTTATCCCTTGCCCCTAGTCCATTGTGACCTTTTTTGAGGCCTTTTACTCATTGTTTAGGAGGGGCATGAATAAGAAGCTCTAATTGATGTTACGTGTCCATATCCATACTTTACATTTTCCATCTCTCACTTGTATTCACATCCCGTATTCAGGGTGATTGCTATTTTTCACCAATATTGGTTCCATACTCTTCTCATCCTTGAGTAGGGGTGTAGAAACTTTTCCTTAAGAGGTTGATATAGTAAAAAGAAAAGAAAAAACATGTGCATGTTAAAATGTGAAAGATCGGTAGGGATAAATGGAAATGCGTGGAAAAAATCCTAGCTTGAACTCTACCCTCGTCACTAGCCCTTACTTGGTTCTCGGCTAGTGCATGAACTATATAAATAAAAAGAACATTGATTATCCCAATCTCAATGAGTAATGAAACACTTCATCTTTAAAGGGTTAGAAATGAATCAATGAAATCTTGTAGCCCAAGCAAAGAAAAGGACAAATCAATAAAGAGAAAGGCGCATAAGAGGGGTGGTAAAAATAGTCTGTTGAAAGCGGTAAGTCAAGTTCCATGATTGCTCCCTCTTCACATCATAACACTTAATAATGTTGGAATTTCATAATTGGTACAAAGAATATGGCATCCTCCATTATGTAAATGCCTACCTTGTCATTGACGACTTGCACTTGTTAATTGATGGGTCGGCCTAGGAATTGTTTCTCCCCTTAGGGATGGAAGCACCTAATAGGGCCTTGTGATAACCTTCCCATATCTAAGCATGGTAGCTTGTTTACAAATAATAAACTAGGAAGCCATTTGAAGATGATGCTTGTATGAAGTACTTTGCTGCCTTTCACATTAAATATGGCCCACTATGATACCCTTATGGTTCTTGCGCCTATGATGTTGATCTCACTTGATTCCATGAGTATGCTTTATATGCTTGCTCCTAGGTACAACTTCCATCTCTTGAGGGATTATATGATGCTTCTCTAGCACTTCAAAGAGGACGTCCAACCTCATTTGATTACTTCACTGGGCACCATAACTAGGATGTTGAGTATCTTTTGAGGGGAATTGACCTTGGGATGTATCTAGGACAGTTGATGATAGTCTTCTCTCATTCTATGACCTGAAATTTTGCACATTTGAGTCAAAGCGTTTGCTAGAGAGCTGATGTACCCTAGAGATGATAGGATGCCCTTAGGTTGACATTGCACCTTCTTAATGGATGTTTCCCTACTTTTGGGATGGTTTGATGATGATGATTTGAAACCCCTTTGGAGGGGATGGTACACTGCTCTACATGATGCCATCATGACCTAGCTCATGTAACCTGGATTGGTGACATGGGCTAATTTTGATGATTACGTCTTGTTGAGGGAGAATTTACTTGATGATTGGATGCCTTTGATGATGAGATGTGACTTTCAGAGTGAGGTGCACCTTCTTGAGTCATCCATTGCACTTTCTTATGAGAGATACTTTTGAGAGAATGATGTCACCTTTGGTGGCCTTTTAGCTCTCACATGTGGGTTAAAAGAGGCTCGTTTTTATGGTTTATTAGAGTTAGCCATCTTTGGCGGTTGGCTTGTGACCTATCCAACTTGTAATCACATTTTATATTATTTTTAGGGCTTTTAGTCTAATTTATTGTAAAATTGGTTTTGTTGCCCCCATATGAATAGAGGGAGGTCGTTTTACCTTGGGATCATTGTCTCACTCACACTTGAGAGAGTGTGCATTAGCTTGTCTCTTTTCTCTTGGTTGCTACGTAACATTGAATGAACAACTTGTCTTGGGGAGGATATCGTGATTGGATGGTTCTATCTTGGATGATGAATGGCGATATTTTGTGCAAATTTATTGTAAGTATCTTCTTTCGTCTTGTGTTTGTTGTAGAATTAGGGTTTTCAATGAAAATTTCAGCAAAGTATTGTTGAATATTTTAAGGGTCTTAACATCTCCTTGACAAGATTATCATCAAGTTTCTATTTAGGGACCTAGGTGTAGCTTCCTCCCATATCATCTTCAATTTGATTGAAAGATGCTAGGGTTTGAGGAGTGGAGAAATCTAATTGGTGCTCTATCTCCCCCCTTGAATCACGTCTATCAATTCTCTCCCATAAATTTTAGGCTTAGACTCCATTAGCCCTTAATTGAGAATGACACTAGCTCACTCTTGCATAAATCCCATAAAAATATAACCCTAAATTTATTTTTAATGTTTTTTAGGGTAAATTAGGTTTAGACTTTATTTACCTTAGACGTTATAGACACAGGGTTAGACTTTGCTTGCATTAAATTGGAAAAGTATAAATATTGTTTATGCATTTTCAACGATTAATTAAGGTTGATGTCTAGGGTTTTTCTTGATGTTGTATATATTTTCAAACACTGAAAATTGTTGTAATATATTTGCTAGTTTACTCATTTACTAGCCCTTATCTTTCGCTTGTCTATATTAAAATTTTGGCTATTTTGTTGTTGTTGTTAAAAATATTTGCGTGTTGTTGTTGTGCTAATTAAAACCCTAGTATATAACAACAATTTGTATTTCAAAGATAAGATGTGTTTGGGATTTTTTTTGAGCCTCTCTAGAACTTGCTAAACCATAGGGTCTTTTGAACTCATTGACTTGGAATTACAACTTATCTCACTTGGAACCCTAATTATTGAATATCTATCATTGGGCGAATCTAGTAGTAGAACCCTTATGGGGTATTTAGCCCAAGGTATTTGGGTTATTTAATCCTTGAGATCTATTGGGGAAACCTTCCTTGTGGGGATAACATCTAATCAAAGAACATTAAGGGAATACTTGCTAAGGTGACAATGGTAGCTAATTCCATTGTTGCCCCTAATCTAGATTGCTTAGTGAGGCTTGCACTAAAGTGCTAGATTTTGCAATAACAAGTGGGATTAGTAATTTTATGTTAGGGGTTAAATAAGTGGCGATTAATTAAGTTGTGTGTCCTTTTGGTGGTTATGCAGTCGTGGTTATCTAACTTACCTCTCTCTCGTTAAGGACACAATATAAATGTATTCATCAATATATTTGTGGAAAAATTGGTCTAAAAATTGTTGCAAGACAAATATAGAAATAAAGATATTTGGCTAAGGTCCCTCACAAATTGTCAATATTGAATCCATCACTAATGTGTCCACAAACTATTGATGTTGAATCAATTGAATGTTCTTTGAAGGTAGTTTTTATCCTAATCACAAAAAATGTACTTACAATCATGTTTGAACTTAATGATTATTTTGTTTATTAACATTTCTAGGTACACAATCACAAAAGAGTCATGATGTAGTTTTAGTTCGTTATTCATCAACCTTATAAATGATGTAGGGACATTAGTAAAAGTGAACAACATCATCATCCATTCAAATAGTCCTTCTTGTGCCTTGAAGTCCATCATCCACGTACATACTATGAGAGTAATGTTAGAAACATTTGCTGCATACAGAATATAAATGTATAAATCCAAAGAACTCTTGGAGATGCATGGGTAGGCATTTACCCTAAATATAATGAATGCAATCCATAACCTTGGATGGTACACAAATGTGTATACAATTGTTTACATGTCTTGGATAGTACAAGAATGTATATACAATTGATTACATGTCTTGAATAGTACATGAATGTGTATACAATTGATTACATATCTATTGAAAAGTGTAACTAGGTTCGATCTTCATAATGACATGTATAATTGTGATTTTATGTAATTGATGTAAACTAGATTTTTTTTTTTTAATTTTTTTTAATTTTTTTCGTTGGTTGTAATGCTTGAATCATGGATTTCATGATCAAGGAATTTTTATTTTAGTTAAGGTTCCCATTGTGAGCATTTAGGTTTTGTCATCAAGTCATAAAAGTCAAATTGGGTCAATGTTATGTATGAAGGATCCTTCATGGGCATGTTACATTTGTATATGAGCCAATGAAAAAGTAAAAAGGCTCTCCAAGACCAAGCTCAAGCTTTTCCAAGAAGTCGACCTCATGATGATCTCCAAAAGGACATGTCAACTCACTCACAACTCAAGTCGGCTTATTTGATGGACGAAACACTATAAATAGGCAACTCACCTCTCATTTGAACACATAACAATTCGGCCAAGTAACTCTACAATAAGGAGTGCGAAAAACACTTGGAAAGGAGCTTCATGACTAGTGAAGAGAAGGGAAGGAAGAGCGAGGTCTTCTTTGGATCTGTTTTAGGACTATTTCTTGTCACACGTGCGAAGAAGAGAGGCATCATCTACTGCAGGAAAGGCCTAGAGTATTACTGTCTGCTGCAAGGAAGGGCCGAGGTTGGTAAGTTCACTCTAGAACTCGAGTCAAGGAGAAGACATTGCAATCATCAAGTCGAAGTGTAGAAGGAAGTCTCCTCCCCATTCAAGTGAACTGGTAACAAGGCGCTGCAACTAGGGTTTCTGAAATAAGGCCAAGAATTGCAGGGTTGCAGCAAGGAACCGAAACACTTCAAGATAGTCGAGAAGGAGGAAGAAACAAGGATTTTTGACTATCGTTGACTCAAGGAAGAAGAGGAAGCTTTTTGTCTTGGTCTTGGAGAGGCAAATAGGGCAAGGGTCTTGGTCTTGGTATTTGTCAATTGAAGTCTCTATAAGAAGAAGAATTTGTTTGGGTTTTCCTCTCAAGTGGGAGAGGTTTTTGCCATCGATGATCGCCTACATTCTATGTCTCTTGTCTCGTTATTGGTCACTGTTTGATGAAGAAGAACACAATAATAATCCAAGTAAAGAAAAGATCCTAATCTAAGAAGTAAAAAGCATTCGCAAACAGTTATCTCTAGAAGAGAAATATCCTATTTGCTATGCCCCATATTTCTCAACTTGATACTGTGAAAATTCGGGAAACCCCGAATCCTATTGTAGGAACTGATAATCTCTTCTATTTGTTAAATTACTTAAACAAATTATTTGCAATTTTCTATGACAAATATCGAAATACATACACGACAACCTTCACAAAATAAAAATACTGCGGAAGAAAAATAACGCTGAAGAATAGATGCACACATACATATACATAGTTATTTTTGGACTAAAGTCCCCAGAAACACCCAACTTGAGAAAACGGTGCAACAACTGAGGGTTTTATTATAATGCAGTAGTAAATTTAAGTACAAATCTATGGAAGCTCAAATCTAGCTTTGCATACAGATAAATAACTGACAGGAGTCTAGTGAGAAAAATCTCATTCCCACCGGTGATCTGACATTGACCTTGGCTCAAGATGTGCTGCTCCTTGCTGCCTCTGCACGGCCTCTTTGTCACCCTACGTAGTTTTACGTCCCACAACTCGGACTAGCGTCTCTCTCGCGGACTAATCAATTGTTACTTTGGAAACTCGATCTTCTTGGCCTTTGGGCTCCCACTCTGGGTTTTGGCACTGAATTTCGACTTCTCCTTAGCAAAATACGGATCTCCCTTTGAAGTAGTGCGCTGCCTCTTTGCTCTGCGTTGCTTCTCTGTGGCACTCACTACCTCTTTGCTATGCACTCACCGCACCTTCCAGCATTACTATCCCTGCCCCTCTCTCACTGCTTCGATCTTACTGAATCACCTCTGACAACTGATTGTTGTTACTCTGGAGATCGATTTCCCAACAAAATCGAATTCCTTGTGTCTCAAGTGTGTTTCTCCAAACCCCATCAAATTTCTTCTTATAATCTCTCGTTGAGGCATCAACGACCAATATTAAAACATAATCAATGGCTAAGATTAACTAGAAATCGATCCATGTCTTCTTCTAGAAGATTCTCACCATGACTTAATAAATACTGTTTAATTAATCAGTTTTCCTAAGTTTAGACTAAGGTGCCACTAAAAAAAGATTAATTATTTTAATTAAGTTGTCTCTAGGTGGAATTTCCAGAAACGATTTATGGATTTTGGAGAATACATGTATTCTAGCCTCTCCACAAAGTTTCGTGGCTAGAACACATTTGATGCTACAAAAACTAACACTCCCTCTTAGCGAGGATTTGTGTTCTAGTGCTGCAACCCACTGAAGCAACACCCTGTCTCTGTACTACCTCCTGTCACGCTGTTGGTGTCTAGCTATGCTGCCCAACAACTACTGCACAACACTCTGATATGAGCTCAATCTATGCTGCTGCTGACCCTGCTTAACTGGTGTCAACTACTGCATTTGCGCTGCAACTCCCTCTCCAACTGTTGCTGCTGCAATTGCAACAACTGCAAGGGAAAAGCATCCAAAATATTGAACCAACTGTGGTCAATATGATGCATCTATCACCCGAGTCTTGAGTGCGGCTAGACTCTGCGTTGTCACTGAAGCCTCTGCGCTGTTGTTGACTCTTCTCTATGCCAACTGTACTGCAGTGAACTCTGCTCAGTATCTGACCGCTACTAGACACTACATCTGTCGCTTTGGCACTTCATTGCACCAATTTCCACTTGTCCATCCTGCTATTGCGTGCTATGGGCTCCCGTAGCAAGGTATTGATGCATGAGGTGGACCTCCTCAAGAATCTTGCCCATCCTGTAGCTCTCTAGGGCTACAACTCCAAGTCGCCCCACCTCACTCTTGGAGGTATGGTTGCCAACATGGCGAAATATGATCTGCTCATACTGTGACTGTCACTGCTCTGCTGATGCTTTTGCACTGCTGCTGCAACCACTGTAATAATGAGTCTGATCTCCCCAGATTTAGAAGTACTAGCTTCCATAAGGCTGCTCCCTTTGAAATTAGACTCCCTCTGAGTCTCGATCTCCCTATGGGAAATCTCTCTACTCCCTCTTAGAAACTCACACAAACCTCCTGCACTGGAAATTGGACTATGAAGCTCTGTGCCGGGAATCCAACTTCACCTGCATACTAAAACTGGGCATTTCACACTGCTTGTATCACTGCAATTAGTTCTGTAATTGTCTTTCAGGTACTGACTGCAACTAGCTATGCAACTGTCATCAAAATGACTGATTGCACCTACTGACATTGTGATCATCTTGCTACTGATTCTGTTGGGCTCCCATAGCAATGATACTGATCCATGTGAGAAATCTGCAACAACTGGATCTAATTTGCTGCTCTTCCATGGGTCCTGCCCGTTTGTAGCCATCTCTAAAAATGTCGAAAACTCCCTCTTCCCTTTTGCTTAGCTGCTGCTCAGCTATTCATACTCCTTCTGGAGTGAGAAACTCTGCACCCAATGACTGCTGATTTGCAAGGGAAATCAAACTTCTTGAGACTAGAAGTTTCCTAAGGACAATTTTCCCTCTGTGTGTGCTCTTCTTCCACTTGGCACTATTTTGCACTAGCAAACTGCTGCGAAATATTTGTCCCAGCTAAAGATCTGCTCTGCAAGGAAACTGCTGCTACTCCCTCTGCCTCTGGTAATCTTCGATCTGGAAAATTTTATTCTCTATCGACTCTCTGAGAAATAAACTTTCCTCAAAAATTGACCCCCCTCGCCAAGGATTTCCGTTGCCTTTGAGGGTTTCGAATTGCTCCCTCTATAGATTTTCGAAATTCCTCTTTTCTTCTGCAACTGAGCTCTCCAGCTTCTATCTGCACTATAATATCATGTGAAAATTTGGGAAACCCCGAATCCTACTGCAACAACTGATAATATCTCTTCTATTTGTTAAATTACTTAAACAAATTATTTGCAGTTTTCTACGACAAATATCAAAATACATACACTGCAGCCTTCACAAAATAAACAATGCGGAAGAAAAATAACGTTGAAGAATCGATGCACACACACACATACACAGTTATTTTTGGACTAAAGTCCCTGTAAAAACCCAACTTGGGAAAATCGATGCAACAACTAAGGGTTTGATTATTATGCAGTAGTAAATCTGAGTACAAATTATGGAAGCTCAAAACTAGCTTTCCATACAGAAAAATAACTGACAGGAGATCTAGTGAGGAAAATCTCACTCCCACCTGTGATCCGACACTGACCTTGGCTCAAGATGTGCTGCTCCCTACTGCCTCTGTATCACCCTACGTAGTTCTACGTCCCACAACTCGGACCAACGTCTCTCTCGCTAACTGATCAACTGCTACTCTTGAAACTCGATCTTCCTGGCCTCCGGGATCCCACTCCAACTTTTGGCACTGAATTTCGACTTCTTAGCAAAATACAAATCTCCCTCTGAAGCACTGCGTTGCCTCTTTGTGGCACTCATTCCTCTCTGCTATGCACTCACCAGACTAGTAAAACTTCCTTCCGACCTTACTATCCCTGCCCCTCTCTCACTGCTTCAATCTTACTGAATCACCTCCGGCAACTGATTGCTGCTACTCTAGAGATCGATTTCCCAAGAAAATCGAATTCCTTGTGTCTCAAGTGTGTTTCTTCAACTCCATCAAATTTCTTCTTATAATCTCTCGTTGAAGCATCAACGACCAAGATTAAAACATAATTGATGTCTAAGATTAACTAGAAATTGATCCAAGTCTTCTTCTAGAAGATTCTCACCATGACTTAAATAATACCCTTTAATTAATCAGTTTTCCTAAGTTTAGACTTAGGTGCCTTTAAAAAAAGATTAATTATTTTAATTAGATTGTCTCACGGTGGAGTTTCTAGAAATGATTTCTGGGTTTTGGAGAATGCATGTATTCTAGTCTTTCCACAAAGTTTCGTGGCTAGAACACATCCGATGCTACAAAAAATAACAGATATATGAAAACCTAATGAGCTGAGATACTTCTTATATATTGGTGTCAGGGTAGATAATACCTAGCCCCTAAACCCTAGATGTAAGAGTATTGGGGCCACCTATTTATCATTGATGTGACCATAGGTCAACCTTTAAGAGTTTACAAGCATAACTCATTGAGGCCATAAGATACCTAGGGTCATAATTCACCAAGACAAGATTAACCAACATATCACTACTTGATAGGGATATGATGATAATTGAACTTTAACTTGATCTTATTGAAGTACTTAGCTCCTTGAAGTTGATTTGGCATGTCGTGAATAGGTGATGATGGATATTTGTTATAGGTGGTGACTTCGTTCAAAATTCAATAGTCCAGACACATTTTCTCTACTTGTCATCCTTCCTTGGAACCCGGAAAATGGTAGATCTCTAGTGCTGCGAGATTGATGCCATCCTTTTTTAAAACTAAAACAATGGTGAATCTAGAAGGTGACAAGTTGGGATGGAGATGGCCTCCAAGGACTCTTACATTGCCTCATTCTACATAATAAGTGCTTATTGTAATTCAATGGAGTGTTCAATTGTGTGGCTTGGAGGCATTACATGTAGCTCCTAGATCAAGATGGAATAATGTTGCAATAAATCTCCCAACTACTTTTGGTCTTTTGACTTTTGTTGTGTTGGGTTATCGTATAAGAAGTTCTCAAGTTCCTAGTGTTGATTGGGGAGTGCCATTCTCTACTCTTTCCTTGGTCAGAAAATTAACAAGGCAAATTGTCCTAAGGGTTTTCTTAGTGTCGTGCCTTCAATGATTGAAACAAATATTTTCATCGAGTAAGCGAGGCCATTCTTAATAAGCTTGCATTGGTCTAGGCATGATTAACCCACAATTTAGGCTTTCTAGAAATCACATTGCACATCCCAAAGGAACAACAACAAACTCCACTTAATATAAAAAATTAAGATGCTGAACAATGTGAGATGCACAAATCCTTGTTCTTGTTGTTAATTGCTTTAAACCCAGTGACAAATTTACTGTCTCAACAAATAATCACAGATCTAAAATAAACAATGCTTTCTAATATGATTTCTAACAATAAATATTTTGGATTTTTAACCAAATAAATAGTAGAAGCAAAAAACTCACCAATCACATGCAATCACATGCAATAGAGAATAACATAGATATACCCTGGAAGCCCCATTATGGGGAAAACCAACAAAAGTTGGGCTTCTTATTCAACTTCAAGAGGAATATTTTCTTACAGCAGTTACACAAGAATTTGCTTCGACAAATACCCAACAAAAGATCTCAACCCTCTTTCTCTCACTCGGCTCTTGTACGACTCACACAGGAGACCCAACATAAATTTTTTGCATATAAAGAAACTTGTTCTCTCGGCCAAAGAGGAAACTTGGCCTCTCTATTGATCTCACTTGCCCTAATCTTTCTCTAGTTAGATCAATATAGCCTTTTCTCCCTCTCATTACCAAATATTGCACTCCAATGAATCACAACTCATGCCAAATCGAATGTGCATCTCCTTTGGGTCAAACCTCCTATTAAAAATATCAAACCCTAATTTGAAGAAAAATCCTTAATCTCAACGTTTGAGATGAGATCCCAATTTACTGAGATCAACGATTGGGACCTCTAATTTGTTGTCGACTTATTGGCCCTTTTATAATAAGGTACCCAATAATTAAATTAAATTGTTGTCTAAACTCTGGACTTAGGAAATTCATTAATTAAATGTTGTAGAAGATAATTAAGGTGATTCTCTGTATGTCATGGCACCTGATCCATGCAGAATCACCTTTTAAGCTACAATCTTGACACTCCCTCTTAGCAAGGAAGGTGTTCTGCACAACACCCAACTTATCCTTGAAGAATACAAATTTTCCCTTCACCAAGGCTTTCTTCAATATGTATGCTACTTGCTTGTTTGTGGGAATGTACTATAGCTTAACTGTACCTTTTTGCACACAATCTGTGATGAAGTGTTACTTGATCTCGTTATTCTTCGACTTATCATGGAATACGAGATTCTCAAAGAGTTTAATCAACTTTGATTATCATAGCAAATGACAAATGGATTAAGCTTTTAATAAAAAATCCCAACAAGGAGTTTCCAAAGCCAAATATCCTCACATGCTGCCATACTGACAGCCATGTACTCAGCCTCTACAAGACGCAACACAACTGATTGATGTTACTTGTTGTAATAAAGGAGTGCTTTTGATTCCAAACTGAAGTTGCACCCAAAAGTGCTCTTCCTGTCAGTTGTACTACTTGTCTAATCCACATCAATGTACCCCTCCAGATTCACTCCATCTTACTGATTGTACCTCAACCCATATTCAACTGTGGCTCAAAAATATCTCAGAACATGCTTTGCAGTTACATAATGCACTTGCTTAGTCTCTACCATAAATTGATTGAGAGTGTTCACTAAAAAACAAATGTCTAGCTTGGTGTTGACTAGATACATGAGAGAGCTAATCAATTATCTATACAAGGTAGGGACCACTGCCTTTGATTTGGAAGTATTAATCTTTTTCTAGTTGGTCACAAGTGGTAGTATAGCCATGGGTTTACAATCCTCCATCTTGAAATGCTTCAAGATCCCAACTGTGTATTTCCCTTGTCTAAGAAAAATCTCTCCCTCTCTTTGCCACATCTCCAACACCAGAAAGTAGTGCATCGACCCCAAATCCTTCATCTCAATTTTTTTCTGCAAGATCCCTCTTTCCATGCACTATGAGCTCCTTAGTCCTCTCTTGATACGAAAGAAATCTATGCTAACTCAACCTTTGGTTCCTGCTCCTCTTGAACCTCAATTGTAGAAGAACTCATGTTGCCAGACTTTCGAAGAGTCCTCTCTTTTTCAAACTTCACATCTCTGCGCACTATTGTCTACTTGAGAGTAGAAATGTAAACACGCTACGATTTTGAAGTCTCGTTGTACCCCACAAGGATACCTTTCTCTGCAGTAGTCTCCAACTTGGTCCTTTTCTTCTCAGGAACATGGCAATACACAAAGCACCCAAAGATGTGAATGTGTCCCAAGTCTAGTTTCTTCCCTTTAAATGTCTCCTCTGGTGTCAATCTACCCAATGCTTTGTGTGGGCTTGTATTCTGCAAGTATATGTCAGTGTTGCAGGCCTTTGCCCACAAAAAAAAGACAGATCCAGGTCATAGAGCATGCTTGGCCACACCAACTATAGCCCTGTTTTTCCATTCTGCAACCCCATTCTGCTGAGGGTCGTACGAAACAATCAACTCCTCCTTGATACCTTCCTTCTTGATACGAAAGTTTTTGAAGGCATTCAAGGAGTACTCACTCCATTATTCGACCTCAATGTCTTGATATTCCTCCATGTCTGATTCTCAACTAGAGCCTTGAACTCCTTGAATCTAATGAGGACCTAGTCCTTATTTTTCATGTATTAGATCCAGGTTTTCCTGGAGAAGTCATCAATGAAGGTCACATAATACCAATACCCACTCAAGGATACTGTTGACATGGGCCCTCACATGTCTAAGTTTACTAGATCCAAAATCCATTTGGACCTAGTGTTGCTACTCGAAAAACTGGTCTTGGCATATTTACCAAGTGCGCAACCCTTGCACAGTTCAAGCTGGTTGACCTTTAGTTCTAGCAACCCCGTCACTATCATGATGAAGATGCGCCATCCTCTTGTTCCATAATTCTCCCAACCCTTTGCTACAACTCACCAACGCATGTGCTGGTTCAAACTGCAATCGAAACAAGTTGCCCTTCCTGACTCCTATTACTTTCGATGTCTTCGAGTTCTTCAGCTAAATATACACTTTAACCTTCTCAAAGGTCACAATGTAACCCTTGTCCTCCAAAGTAGCAACTAAGATCAAGTTCTTTGTCATACCCAAAACATACAGCATGTCCTCCACCAACAAGGGTTTGCTAGAACTCCCTCTGAGACTTGACTGTGCCAATACTAGTGGGATGGTACTTGGCATTGACTCCAAGCTCTATGTAGAAATCCAACCCTCCTCCTTCAAATTGGTGAAATACTCTTTGAATCCCATCATGTGGCAAGAAGCCCCACTACCAGTGTACCACATGCTAGTGGCAACTAAATTCGAGAGACATGCAATGAGCGAATACTCGTTCTTGAACCATGCTGCAAACTCGTCCACCTATGCGGTAGAAACAACTTGCTTCTTCTTATTTCCCTTCTTCTTATTCAGGTATTGGCTGGCATAGTGACCTTGTTGATGGATCCCTTGCTTGGATCCCTCTTCTTCTCACCCTTGGAAGAGGACCACTCGGTTGGCCCTTTCTTGGCCTTTTGCTTACCCTTTCTTGCAAGAGCAAGTTTCTTCTCTTCTTCGAACCTTTTCCTTTGATCACCCCACTGACCACTTTCTCAAATCTCCTCTTGGACGAAATCGTCCCAAAGCCTCGCCCAATCAGGTGGGTGATCTTGACCCATAACACACTTGACAAAGACCTCCCAATGCTTTGAAAAGCCATTCTAGGCTATACTCACTAGCTCCTCCTTAGCAATTGTCTCTCTAACAATAGCCAATTTGTGAAAATCAGTTACCTTATTCCTACTGCAACAAATTGATGATATTTCTCTTATTTGTTAATTACTTGAACAAATTACTTGCAGTTTTCTACAACAAATATCAAAATACATACACTACAACCTACACAAAATAAATAATGTGGAAACTAAATGCAACACATGAGAGAAATAAACATCATACACATCTACACAGTTGTTTTTGGACAAATGTTCCCGAAAAAATCCAATGTGGGAAAACCGGTGCAACAACTGACGGTTTTAATTATTATGCAGTAGTAAATCTAAGTACAAATCGTTGGATGCCCAAACTGGTAGTATGCTTAGTAACATAGTCAATAGTAGTGTAGATTCCCCAGTGGACAATGCAGAGACTAGCAACAATCAGATGCAACACAAAGACACAATTGATTTAGTATTTCAGATGCTTCTCAGTTGTAGTAGTTGCAGCAGCAACAACAACAGTTGAGAGGGAGTTGCAGTGCAGATGCAGATTTGGCAGCAGTATACCAGTGCCAGCAACACCAGAGATGCAACATCAAAGTTGCGCAGTGGTTGGTGGGCAGTGGCAGGCAGTCACAGTGGCCAAACATCCACATTGTGTATAGATGGTGATGCAGAGACATGGTGTTGTAGTAGTACGACATTAGAACACCTTGCTCGCTAAGAGGGAGTGCTAGCTTTGTAGAATCAGATGGTGTTCTAGTCTCAATTATTGTCAGAGAGGCTAAGAAACACTAGGACTCTAGAACCGAGAAAAGGTTCTAGGAAAATCCACCTAGAAATGCCTTAATTAAGTTAATTAATTAGTAATTATATTTTTCCCAAGTCTAACTTAGGGAAAATGATTAATTAGCAACAGTCAATTGAGGAAGGTGAGATTTCTCTGGAAACTCACATAGATCGACTAGGAAATAATCTCAGCCATTGATTAAGTTTTAATCTTGATTGTTGGAGTCCCAACTGGAGGTTATAAGAAGAAGTCGATGGGTAGATGGAGGGGCCCTCTTGAAGTCGAGTTTCCTTGGGCAGTTCAATTTTTCCAGAGAGCGCCAACATTCTGTTGGAAAAGTTCGAGCTAGAAGGGGACGTAGAGACAAAGGGGCAAAGACAGTGAGTTCGGAGGAAGTCTTCCAGTTCTTGAGAGTCAACTATAGGAAGACCGTGTTTCCTTAGTGACGCTGCACAAAAGCTTCAAAGGTAGGAGTTCGATTTGACCAATTAGAGGGTTGATTTAGTTATTGGAGATCGGGAGAATTTCCAAAGAGGGTCGAAGAGTCATTCTCAAAGGTCGAGTTGGGCAGATGACGTGATCAGTCGCAGTTTCCAGGTGGAGCTGCGAGCATACCAGTGCTTGCGCGAGAGTGACGTAGAGGTTGACGTAAGGATTTTGTGGAGCCCAATATTTGCAAGTTTTAGTGCTGGATCAGTGTCGGGTGAGACAAAATTTGTCTCACTAATTTTTGTGGCTAGTTTCCTCTGTAGAGGATTGCCAGTTTGGGCATCCAGTTGTACTCATAATTTTCTCACCGCTGCTTCATAATAAAAGACTTCAGGTGTTGCACCGGTTTTCCCACATTGGGTTTTTCCGACGACTTTTATCAAAAAACAATGGTGTTATATTTTTGTGAGTGTGTGCTAGTATTTTCTTAGTTTCCAGTTTATCTTCCGCAGTGTTTATTTTGGTGAAAATTGCGGCTGTGAATTATTCGTTGTTTGCTATAGCAGATAAACTGCTAATGAATTTACAATTAGAAGAATAATTTCCAGTTGCTGCAATAGTTGAAAATTTCATAAAGGATCTATGAGATGCAACAAGAATACAAAAGAAATCCTAACAGTGACCTTCTCCTTGAGCTTTGCTACTAAGATTTTTTAGTGGATATTCTGGGTGTTGTTCTTCGTAAAAATGAGGAGGAGGAGCTCCCCTCCTTAATAATGAAGAGTGGGATCATTCTAAAGAAGAGTGGGATCATTATAAAGAAGATCATGATAATCAAGCTAATGAAGAATCTATGGATGACTTTTGGTTGCTGATTGGGGAATTGGGTATGACTATAGTATAAATGAAAGCCCCATAGAAGCCCAGATCCACTATGATGCCCCTAATAAAGTTGGGCCCCTGATTCAAGAATGCATGCTAAATGTTATACTTAATGAAGACCTAGAGGATGTAGACGTCATCGCTGCCATTGGGTTTGACATTTGTAGCTTCTTCCACATAAATGAGGGGAAGTGGGATAACAACAACCATCATTTCGACAGTGATCCTATTTATGATACCAAGAAGGAGGATGAGGTTAAGGTTGATCTTCCCTTTCTGCAAGATGTTACTTATAGTGATATATCTATCGATAACCTTGAAAAGAAGGATCATTGTTTTCCCCCTTACGAAGGAAGACAGTGGGAAACAATTGATTGTTATATTGAACAAAGTCCCATCTATGATACAGATGATGACATATGATGAGACTTGTAAGTTTGCATCCTTTCATATCCACTCAAGTGGATAAGGCTTTGGATGTGGAATTGTCTCAAGTTTCAACTGTTTGACCAAGTCTTCTGAGATGAGATTAGCTTGAGACCCACTATCAAAAAGTGTGTCTATCTTTGTGTGGTTTGAGATTATCCTCACATGAAATAGCTCTATCCTCCTCTCTTCATTTTGAGTTTCTTTGTGACAGTTTAATGTGCTAGAACTGGGATTTGTTTCTTGTACAACCTCTTTCTCCTTTTCATATGATCACTGATGAGGAGCCTTTTCCCCCTCCCGAGTATGATCATTGGAAAAAGAACTCTTGCTGACCATCCCCCTTTGTGCCAACCTCCTTTTCCTTTCCACACTAACTTTGAAGAGAACATGAGGCTTGGCATTGCTAAGAAGGATCGTGATAGAGAGAGAGTTCATGAGCTCAATTGTCCGATCATATATTCTCTGTTTGTAGGATAAGAACCGACTCTCTAAGTTGGCGCCCTTCCCTTCATCCATAACCCCCTTCCATAATATATGGATATCATATTTTCCCACCTCCAACCCTTGTGATCCTACATATAATTCTTCATATCTTTGCTTTTGGATTCGCTGCATGAGTAATCGTAGGGGCAAGTGTGCTCATATTGATTGGATGATATGTTGGTTGCATTGGCTCTATGATTGCACTTAGTACTTGCATAATGTAACATGCATGTTAGAGTAGGATGCATTTCATATCGATTTTTGCATTAAAGTTACCTCGGCCTTGGTTTTTCCACCTTTCTTTGTTTGCTTTTCGCTTTTTATTGATTTTTCTTTTATTTCGCTGCTCGAGGCTTTAATGGATGAGAGCATGATGTGTATGATATAGCAGTTATTATCCTCTTAAGGTGGGGTAGTTCATCAACCACCAGGGGTTGGGACATACATGGGTTCCTTAATGATGCAAGGGGTACTCATAGGGTCCCCAGGAGCCAGGGTGATGGCCATAATGATAGGGGTAGAGCTCACGTTTGGCTTTTGCCCATGTGCTAAATTTTATTGTCTTGGCCATCTTTTGTATTGTGTGGTACATTTCCTTTTGTATGTGGCCATACTATGCTTTTATCTTTTTTCTTTAGTTGCATAAACCTCCAGGGCATCATTTTAGGCCCGACCTAGACATGTGGACAAGGGGAGGGGAGTACCAGAGCCCAGTGGATCCAGTGGTCATGGGGACGTAGAGAGTGAAGATGATGAAATAGGGCATGTAACGTGCGAAGGGGAGTGAAAAAAAGTGGAATGAGAAAACGGGGCCACACTACAAAAATCAGGGTTTCCCAAACAGTGCCCATCCCAACGCTGTAAGTCAGTAGGGGAGATCCCACAGGACTAGGGTTGAGGATTAACCCCCCAATTAAGTTAAGGGAACAAGACTACAGTCGAAGCTCGCCCTTCTTCCAAGTCACCCAATAATCCATACCTATGTGTGCCCTAGAAAAACAAGCATAAGCACCTAATTGCATAATGAAAAATGATACCTTTAGGATTGGATGACCCACCTTCAAATATACAATCTCGACAGATGGGTGAGGGGACATATGGCTGGCTCAGGGAGCGGAGACATTTGGCACATCGGCTACATTGGTGGTTGTCAGGGGCTACTGGTTGTCGGCTGAAGACAAAACTAGGAGAACAATTCTCATATGGGGTCACCCTTTGGTAGTGGGTAACCGTTCCAAAATGACATCTCCAAACCAAGTGAAAGTCTCCATAAGAAAATACTCCAAAAACGATTACATATCCACAAGAAACAAGTCTATTTCGACTAGTAGGCTGAAATCCCTTAGAGAGGCCAAATTGATCCACAAGTGATGATGAAAATGAAAATGAGGTGACCTCTATTTACATGAGGTCTACCTCTACCAATTTGTGGCTAATTAAACCCCTAATTCAAGTTTGTCATTAAAAAACCTTAGTTTACAAGTCGATCCACTAGCTAAGTGACAAAATAACCACTAAATGTCCACATGTGCAAGCCTTAGCCTCAAATTATGTTAACGTCATGCCCTTTTAGGGCTCCAAATGCCATGCCAAGGTCTGCTGAGGTGTGAAGAAGTGTCAAAGTGTTTGGGTCATCCGGAATTTGAGGAAATGACCTCAAATCCTCCTCTAGGGTCCCAATGTTATCTAGGGTGCCATCGTGTTAGCTTCATGGGTCTCCAACTGTGAAAATCATGCCTCCTCAATCCAACGTTAGGGCTCTCCAGGTGCAAGAATCCCTCCTAAGTCTCACATTAGGAGACCATCCTCATTTGGGCTCTAAATCAAGTTCCACCCATCAGGTAGTTACAAGGCCATCGTCAGGGCATGCTGGTTCTAGTGGTGTCATCATGAAGAATCCTCTATGTTAGGTCAATGTAGACCAACATCTTGTGTAGTGAGGGATCTCTAGGACATGTAACATTTGCTTAAGCTATCATGAGACTCAAATCTCTCAACAATGCATCTGCTAAGCCATATATCTCTCTGAAAGGCCTGGGTTCCTATGGAGTGGGTGCCATCAAGGCCTGGGCTGCAATGGACCACCTGACAAAACAATATGAACTCAAGTGAAAGCAACCATACATGAGAGACTGAGATCATATATGCATCTAAGTGGACCAAACTTGAATGTTAAGAGCATGTTAATACTTCAAACAAGGATCATCTTCTGATATCTACCTGGACCAAGTTCCATAAAAGGGTTCCCTACCTTGATAGAGGCTAATGGTCAACCCTATTAGGTGCTTGCAGCCCTCAAGGGGAAGTGATTTCCAAGTTCAACCCCTCAATCAATAATTTCTAATATGTGATAATGAAGGGTCAAGGCTTCATGGCCAAGAGTCGTGGTCAAAGGAACCTGCTGATGGGGTGTCCACATCCTGAGTGTAGGAATGTAAAGGAGGGAGCAATCGGGGAGGAATGCGTTGCACTACTATTCTTGCTTTTTTCACCCTTCTTATGCTCGTTTTACTTCTTCTTGATAATGTTTTATATTACCGACGATCGCGTATAGCTCAGGGGTTAGAGCTTGCTTTGTATGAAGTGGCATTTTTAATTACCCCTTAAGATGAGACAATTCATCACTCATCAGGGTTGGGACATGCAAGGGTTCCTTTTGATGTAAAGGAGCATCATATGCCCAAGAACCAGGTGATGCCTAATGCGTGTGGAGCTAATGTTAAGCTTTTGCCCACGTGCTAATTTATGTCTTAACCATCTTTTGCATTTTGATTTTCTTCTTTTTCTTTCATTGTGGCCATGAGATGCCTTTTTATTCTTTTAGTTGCATCAACCTCCAGGGCAATAGTTTTCCAACCCTACTCAAGGAGTGTGGACACATGGGTGTCAAATTTAGAAGAACCAATGACAAGTTAGACTTGAAGAATGATGTGGTATATGGGGCTTGTAATGTGGAATGGAAAGCGCCAAGTATGGTATAGGGGATAATGAACATGCTATATCAATCAGGGTTTTCCAAGTAGTGCCTATCCTATAACCCTAAGGCCTCAAGGGAGGTCCCACTAGACTAGGGCTAAAGAGTAACCCCCTTGGTAAGGTGAGAGAATAGATTTATAGTCAAGATCGATCAATCTTCTAGATCATTCCTTAATCCATCCTAAATGCCCAAAACAAACAAGTATAAACACATGATTGCAAATGCCCACATTCATCCAAGTGTAAATGCCAGATGGGCATAATTGATGTAGATGGTATAGGAACATGACATATCATCGTTAAATAATAGCTATTAAGTGTTGTTCGACTGGATGGCTATCAAATGTAGGAGAAAGAATTTCTCCTATGGTATTACCCATTTTGGTGGGTAATAGGACCGATGTTGAAAAAATTGGCATCGTCTGAAAATCAATGAGGATCTAGAAAACATATTTTCAAAAACATTGGCAAAAAAATCAGCAAAAAAAACTGCGACAAACATTAAAAAATACAAAATATATTCATTTTTTTTAGAATTTTAAATATATGAAGGGGCAACAACAGAAGACATGCCCATGGGGCATAGAGCAGACAATGGCAGGGGTTTTGTTAAGGCATTCCGTGGTGTAAAGGTAATTTTTTCAAAACTCCTTGGGCGAAAATCCAACCATACTAAGGGCTGGTGTGGCCTAGGTCGTGTGCGATCCCTAGGTGATTTTGACAGCTTAGATTCCCCTTGGTCACGACGACTCAAACCATAGGTTAGTCATGTAATCATCTCATGACTCACATAAACTAGCAAACAATTTTCTTTTAGAAAATGTTAAACACACATGGTGAACTAGAGAAAATATGAAAGATAAAGCATGCAATTCAATTTTTATTCACAAATGATACATATTTATAGTACATGTGGTGACTGTTGGGATTCACATCCCAAGGTCCCTTGGACTGCTTAGTCTGTTTAGCTTCCACACTAACCCATTTAGGATTAGGTGTCCAACATTCCCCCCCTTAATCCGAAGGGTTATGCATGAGTCCAAGAAGAGAGCTATAATACAAAATGTGCAAAAAATGCATGGCATCACTAGGCTAAATGTGCTCTATGAAATGTTGGTATAAAGGGCGGTGGTTTAAGGATGACCACCAACACTGGAACGCTTAGTGCAATTCCCGGAACTCTTCCAAAACTCGCAAGAAGCTGAAGTCTTCTGTTAGAGGAAGTGCTCCTATTGTTTTAAAAAGGGAAACCTTCAACCATGAAAGGGAGGTCTCACCCCGCATAAAAGGGAGAACTTCAACCTATGATGGTTTAAGGATGACCAACAACTCTGGAATGCTTAATGCAATTCCTAGAACTCTTCCAAAACTGGCAAGAAGCTGGAGTCTTTTGCTAGAGGAAGTGTTCTCAATTTTGTTCTTAGAATTCTTCCGAAACTGGAAAGAAGCTGAAGTCTTCTGCTAGAGGAAGTGTCCCAGATTACCAACTGAAGGCATGTTCACGGGCATCTTTGGTTTTGGCTACAACTCTAAAACTGGTGTGGCAGGTTGTGGCTCAAGATTGCTTGATGTGACTTTGAAGCTTGTAGATGACCATCATTTCCCCCCCTGTCAGATACAAGGTGAGATGATGGAGAAAACTCAACTGCAAGACTGTTCAATACTCTGGAACAAGTTCTAACATGTGTTTGGAATATCTTCTTTGGCTGTTGATGCCCATTGCCAAGAAGCGATCCATCCAAGATGAATCTTTTGTTCTTTCAGGACGTTTGTTTCGAAGCATCTGTTTGAAGAATGACTGGTTTTATGACAGTGCTTACATGGATGAAGATCAAAACAGTGATCTTTCAAATGGCCAACTTGGTCACAGTGTTGGCATTTCACGATCTGTTGTTGTTGTTGCTGCTGTTGCTGTGAAGAGGGGAAAAATCTGGAACAGCTGGAGGTGAACTATCTTGAGGAGCAGGTGAACTGTCATGAATGAATCCAGCACTCTGAAACTGAATGGGCTTGGCATAGTCTGGAATATGAAAGGACAAGTCCTTGTCATATCCAAGACCAGTTATGTGCTTGTTGTGGACAAGTTGTTCCTAAGGCCTGATGATGGGCTTGGGAAGTGCAGACTGAGTTTCTGCATCTGCATGTACAACTGTTGCTTTATTGGGTATTAAATTTGAACCAACTGTAACATTATTGTCTCGCTGTTTATGGGAGTCTGTTTCAATCTTCTGAACAGAAACAGGTTCAGAATGATGACTCCATTGTTGTAGTTTTTCTTACTGTAGCTTTGTCTCAAGCTGCAAAAACTCAATATTCTCATGTGCATTTTGGAGACAAATTTTAGTATTGGAAAGAGAGGTTTTGTTGATCTTAACCATCTCATCAACAGAGGAAAGTATTAAATTATTCAGTAGTTTCAATACATCATCTATTCTATCCATTTCAGACCAATATAATCAGAGAAGTGATGTTATCTTCAGCTACAAATTGGTCTATAAAATGATAAATAATTGCAACTATTAGATGAGTAGCAGGATGCTAATATCACCAAGTCACTGTAGCAAACAACACAGTACCAATTTCAATGTAGCAAATGACTCGCTGCTTTAATGTACTTCTCAAATTATTCAAACTACTCACACTGTGAAAAAGACAGTCAATCTTTGACTTTCTTTGCAAATGAAATTTGTCGATAGTCTTAGTAGAGCCTGGTTTGTGTCATCAAGCTAGATCGAACCCTGCAAACTGATTTCTCATAGCTGAACTAAAGCTTCAAAAGAATCAAGTATCTTCACCCAGTGTTAGAATCGGGAAAATTATGAAACGATCAACAATGTATCTTTAATGCAGTGATTTGTCAAGCCCCTTTTTGGAAGGTCAAAACTCAATAATTCTTCAAATTTAACATTTGTTTGCAAAGTAATGGCATCATGGATATAATGAGTATTTCAACCTCCAATTTGACTCCTTAATAAATTTGGCATAGGCAATATATTTGGAACACATACTCGCCCTTGACACCTTGAGATTTCAGAGCAAAATTAAGTCTGAAATCGCAACTCAATCCTCAGGTAATGTAACAAATAATGCATCCCTTATTGTCTGATCATAAACCCTATGATATGCAATTCAAACTTCAGATCTGGAAAATTAGATGAAGAACTGTTTTTTTTAGCCATAACATACTTGTTCCTTCAGAAATTACAAAATATAGCAGAGCTTTGACATTTGACGAGGGAAACTGGGTGTAATTTCTTCACAAATATCTCAACCTTTGACAGTGAGATGGAGCCAAGAATAAACAGTTTTCTGTTTGCTATGTTCAGCCCTTTTTCGTTGGTGTAAACACTATACACCAAGTGAATTACACTCCTAAATTATCTCTCAACATAAAAATCTTTGCTGTTTTACGACCCTCTCAAAGCATAAAATAATTTTAAAGTGCACAACAATGCAACGTAATCCATGATTCAACTCATAGAGACTGATTCCTTATGAATAATATGCACAAAGAATAATATAAATCACTGCTTCAAGGCTTACAAGTAGCTCACAGGTGTGCCTATTGGTCAAGGCTTCCGGTGTACTGCTTCATGAGTGCACATAACTTTAAATCACACGAGTCTTGACATTAGAACAAAGTGCAAAACTCAAGATGAATCTTAGAAAATCTTTTTGAAAAAGTCTTTACATGATCAAAACACTAATTCCTCGAGTCTGTCAAGTATTAACAAGAAAATATTGTTCTTCTTAGTAAGCTGCATGTTTCAAGCCGATTTACCAAAAATCAAAATACTTGTAACTGAACCACTACTAAATCACAACTCGGTATAAATGAAAAAGTCCTTTCCACTTGCACATTATCATCTACATTAGCTTCTTTGATTCCTCAAATCCTGGTAGCTTCAACCACAAAATACAGTTATGTATTAATATATCAATGGCAACACATTTGAAGTCCATAGTGTACACTGCCATTTATCTACGTACATGTGAACGTTGCATATCATATGCTCCCCACGGAGCAGCTCCAGCCCCATAGGAGACTACCAAAAACTTTTCTTGGAATAGAATACCAAGTTCGTCTTTTCCGAAAAATGGTTAATATTCTACACATGTGGAGTTTTCATCTCTTCCGCCCTTGAATCAATAGACAGCGTTCAACACTGCGCCATTAACTAAACAATAATTTAAAAAACTATGTTGGTACTGGGTCATTGTATACCATTCAAAGGATTCGCTTGATACGAACTCAAAACTTAATCACGACTCCATATTTGAGCTCACTCTACAATATTTAAATCAATTTTCTCCAGACCTCGGACCTCGCTTAATCATTACTCCATAATTTAGAGGAAAAGCTCAAAGCTGAAGCTTGTGCCGTCCACTGAACTCCATTCTTCAGCGGAAACCTAAAACAAACTCGACAATCTTAAGCATTCCTTTATCATCTGATAAAATTTCGAGCTCTTATTAGCATAATTTCGCCAGATGAGAAACGATACCAATTGCAATCAAACGCAACAAGAATTTCTATCAAACGCAATACCAATTGTAGTCAAATGCAATACTAATTGTTATCAAACGCAATACCAATACACCGAAAAACGTTTAACGTGTTCTTCAACAGCGTTACTATACCAAAAAACGTAGAGAATTATTTGACAAACAAATCCAGCAGCGTTATTGTACCAAATCCAGCAGCGTTACTGTACCAAATCCAGCACTGTTACTATACCACCAGCGTTACTATACAAAAAAACGCAGAGAATTATTTGACAAACAAATCCAGTAGCGTTACTATACCATGTCAGTCCTTGGAAAGAGAGGAAGTAACATTCAAACATTCGAGAGATATTTCAGAGGACAAAGGTGTTAAGGCAATCGTGAGATAAAACAATTTTAACGGACAGCGGAAGCAGGACAACGTTTAGGTGAACATTTTATTGTTTTATGATAGTGCTCAGTCAGGATAGTGCTCAGGTCAGGACAACGGTTAGGAATAGGAATGCATATGACAGACCAGCATACAATGTCAGGCCAGTGCTCAACTATTTACAGTGTGACAGCGCAAACGTTTCAAATCAGGTCAGGATGAAAGCGCAACAGAAGCGCAGGGCGCAGGTTTTATAAATGGTATATGTCAAACAGACAAACATTTATGGGCAGACACCTTCTAGCTGACAGAGAGCCAGGTAAAAGGAATATGGCAGACAGAGGTCAGGTAACGCAGAACTGACATATATATAGAGACCAAAAAACAAGTGGCTCAAATATGAGCAGGGCCAGAATTCGCCTGCTCTGATACCATTTTAAACACACATGGGAGCAAGAATAATTTGAATGGTAAATCATGAGAGTACAATTTTTATTAACAAGAGATATACATTTATAGTACATTATGTAACCGTTGGGTTTCACATCCCAAGGTCTCTTGGACTCCTTTTGTCCATTCGGCTTCCATACTAACCCATTGAGGATTAGGTGTCCAACATAAAGACTAGATAAAATTTAGTCTTACAAGATGCTTCTTACTCCGTTAACCTAATGGATTTACTACAGAAATGGATGTGAAGTTTCACTTTGAAGAGGCCACATGAAAATTTATTTGTGGATAAGGTTTCCATTTTGCCAGCAACAAATACCTGCCACTTAAATAAAGGTGCAATGCAAACATGATACTTTTCTACTTATTTATTCGCTAATTTATTTAGCAGATACCTTATCTGCATTGCAACTTGTTTTTGTGTAATTTATCATCATATATAGTTCAGACTATAATACTTAATTAACATGTTGATGTGAGTAACATTGCTTACATATACGTTAACGAATATCAATATATCATATCAACTTTATAATACATATACACAAAAATTCCCTTTTTTAATCAATTTTCTAATATATCTTTGAAAAAAATAATATCTAATATATTAAAATTTTAAATAAAAGTTATTTGTTTATTATTTTAATTAAATAAAATTGATGTAATTAGATTATACATTGATTAATTTGTAAATATAAAAATAAGAAATAAATAAAACCCTAAATTGATAATAATAAATAAATAAATAAGATTTAAAAAATATACAAATTTATAATTTATGGTATTAATAAATATTTATTTTTATAAATATATTAAAATATATTAAAATATTTATATAAATTTTTGTTTGAAGAATTAATTGTAATTTTGTGTTCAATAAATAAAAATCAATAATATATTTGAAATTATCTTTTCACATTTAAAAAAATTTTAAATTAATTTTTTTGAAATTTATATTTTCACTATAATTTCGAAATTATCTTTTCACATTTAAAAAAATTTCCAAAAATTTCCAAATTAAACTCTTTTTAATAGTTTTTTTTTATACATTTTAAAAATAAAATTACACTCTTGAACAATTATATTTCACTATAATTCTTTGACTAATTAAAAATTGAAATGAATAAAATGAATAAATTTAAAATTAGTTTTTAATTTTATAATATTATATATATATATATATATATAATATATATATAATTTTTTTTTTTAAATACACAATAAAAATTTATAATATGAAATTAAACTCATAGTAAAAAAAATAAAAGTACAAACAAAAATTATTTCTTTTTTAAGGTGAGTTAGTAGTCGACTTATTAACCAAAATGGAATGTTGTGGCTAATTTGCTACTTTGCAAATAATACTAGCCATATATAGAAGATTATTAGTCTATTTGTCATTTCTAGATTTAGAAAAATTAATTTTTTTAGGTAAGTTAGTAGTCGATCTATTAACCAAAATGGAATGATAATGATAAGATCAATGTTGTGGCTAATTTGCTACTTTGGAAATAATACTAACCACATATAAAACATTATTAGTTTATTTGTCATTTCTAGATTTAGAATAAAATACACTGAACAACCACCTCAAAAATAAAAACTGAGTCATACAATGAAGAATTATGAGCCTCATAATACCACAAGTGCCTAAAATATCTACATAACTAAAAAAATAAAAAAAATGTTGTAATTCATTTGATAATATAACCAACATCCGACATAGGCACATGGTTCTTAAACAATCCTTCTAAATCACGAGTTGGAGTAGCAATGAAAGCTTTTGAGGAAACCATACATGTCTTGATTTATTGTAGTTGTAAAAAGATTTCATTTGTTTGAAGGAATAGCTATTGTTTAGCCTCATCACATTCAAACAAATCTTTTCTAAAAAGAGTCTTCATATGCCAATATAATTCCATAGTATATTAATACGTAGTGTCTTAAGCTCTAGAGCTTCTATTATTTGGAATCTAGTTGAATCCTAATCCATGCCCTAATTTTGATGTGGAAATTCAAAATTTCTAAATTTAATTAAGGCAAAATCAAATTGAGAATTTCTTGATGCATTTTCAACACTCCCTCATAGCAAGAAAGGAATTATCAACTACCCCTATCCTGCACATGTGGAACTTTAACTTCCCTCTTGATAAGGCCTTTGTCAAAATGTCAATATCTTGTTCCTTTGTCGGAATGTATTGTAGACAAATTATCTGCCTCTGCACATAGTCCCGCAAATGGTGATACTGGATATGCATATGCTTGGATCGATTGTGAAATACGTGATTCTCAGAGAGCTTGATGAAAATATGATTATCATAGTACATCATAGTTGGATCCATCATCTAACTAAACAGTCCTACAAGTATCTTTCTCATCCAGATCACCTCACATGCCTCTTGACTTGCAACCATGTACTCTACTTCTGCCTAGCTAAGCGCCACTGATATTTTCTTCCCATTGTACCAGGAAACTGTTGCATACCCAACATTGAAATTTCCAGCTAATGCACTCTTTCAGTCGGATGGACTCCCTGCCCAATCTGTATCTATGAAGCCACACAACTTCACTCCCTTTGTTTTTCTGTACTATAGTCCAAACTAGGTAGTGCCTCTAACACCGTAAGACATGCTTAGCTGCCTTCCAAAATAATTTGGTTAGCCTAACCATAAATTGGCTCAGTTGGTTGACTTCATATCACATATCTAGCCATATGTTCATAAGATACATTAGTGAACCCACTAGCTACCAATAAATGGTAGCATCCACTTCCTCACCTTAAGTGGCATCCTCCTTCCACTAGTTGGTCGCTAGAGGTGTCTCCATGGGTTTACAAATATCCATATAGAATCTCTGTAGTATCTCATTTTCATACTTACCTTAAGACACAAATAGTTCCCCATCGCCTTGCCATACTTCCAACTCGAGGAAGTAGTGCATGAGACTCATGTCCTTCATTTCAAATTCCCTTGCAAGGTCCTCCTTACAAGATCTAATTAGCTGCTCATCACCAGTTTAAATCAAATCATCAACATATAAGACAATAATAAGAAACTTAACTTCTACCATGATGTGATAGAGGCTTACATCTTCTTCACTTTTATTGAAGCCAAAACTGGTGAGATAATTATCGATCCTGGTGTACCAAGCATGGGGTGCTTGTTTGAGATTGTACAATGCTCGCTTGAGTTTGCACACATGAGACTCTCGATCAAATATCTCAAAACCTTATGGTTTCTCAATGTACACCTCCTCCTCAATAAACCCATTGAGAAATGTTGTTTTAGATCCATTTGGTGGATCTTCCACCCTATATATGCAACCAGAGAAATAATTGATCTAATGGATGAATACCTTGCTACAGGAGAAAAGGTCTCCTCATAGTCAATTCTCTCAACTTGAGAGAATATTTTGGCCACAAATATGGCCTTATACTTCTCTATGATTCCATCTAGTACATGCTTAACCATGAAGATCCATCTCAAACCCACAACTGATTTATCCATTGGTCTTGGGACCACTTCCAAAACACTTTTCTTTACAATGGATTCATATTCCTCCACCATTGCAGTAACCTGTACAAGTTTCTCTATTGCTTCCTCGAAAGAGGATGGCTTAATCTCTAGAAGCTCAATCATTAGAACCATGTAGCTAGTGTACCTCTCAGATGACCTTCTCTGCCTACAGAAATTTGGAGGATCTACCACATTCTCCCTCACATCTTGCACAAGTATATTAAATTCCCTGGTTGTTTTTATGCCTTCTTTGGATGGTTTTTCTTGAGTGGATGTCTCCACTTTCTTCTCCTTAATTTGTGGCTACTCCACAACTTCCTGAGGCTCCTTCTTTGGAGATAAAAGCTCCTCTTCATTTGGGATATGAAGATCCCTCTCAAGAGAGCACCACATGGATTTCTCCTCATCAAACTTTACATCCCTTCGCAAAACTTTCATTTTGAGGGATGATACTTACACATGGTAATAGTGTGTATTTTCTGTGTAACCCACAAACACCCCCAACTTTGTTGTCGACTCAAGCTTCTTCCTTCATTCTTTGGAGACATGGTTGTAAACAGAGGCTCTAGAAATCCTAAAGTGCGACACATATGACTTCATCCCCGAGAAAGCCTCCTCTTGTGTAATCATGCCAAGAATATGACGAGGACTCTAGTTCTGCAAGTAGATTGTTGTGTTGCATTCCTCAACCCACAAATGTAGAGGTGGGCCTTGGTCATGTAACATAACTCTCACATCTCCCACAATGCTACCGTTCTTTCTCTCAACCACCCCATTATATTTTGGGTTGTGGGGTGTCGTTAGCTCTCTTTGATTTCCTTCTTTCGCACATAAATTTTTGAGTCCCTTTCAAACATATTCACCTCCATTATCGCTATTGAGAGCCTTCACCTTCTTGCCATTTTCTTTCTCAACCAGTACCTTGAATTCTACAAACTTGGAGAATGTCTCATATTTCTTCTGCATGAAGAAGATCCAACACTTCCTTGAGAAATCATCAATAAAAATGACAAAATATTTGTGTCTAATAGTGGAGGCTTTTGAGAATGGTTCACATACATCAAATTGGATCCTTCCCAAGATTGCATGTACTTTGTTGTCCTGATCATGGAATGTGGATTTTGTGTACTTCCCCAAAGCACATCATTTGCATACATCATTCTTCTCAAATGTTCCTTTAGGAAGGCTAGTGGTTGTTTGCTACATAATATTCAAGGCGTAATGATGCAAAAGGCTAAGCCTTCTGTGCCAAATTTCACAAACATCATGACTATGCATTTTCTCCACCTTAGTGCTTAATGCAACATAGTATTCCACATCTATATTATACATGTTCTTCATAAAACCCCGATCTTCTTCACTTTTCCAGTGGCTATGTGTATAAGGAGTGCTTTCCCTTTGTTGAAGATCACATCATAACCATGGTCTTCCAAAACTGCAACAAAGATGAGATTCTTCTTTATGCCTGGAATAAACAAGACATCCTTGAGTCTAAGAGGGCAGCCTGAATCCCTCTAAAAGGTGATTGTACCAATCATAGTCATGATGTACCTTCTTTCATCCCCCAACTCGATGTGCATATGATAATATTTCTCCTCTAGGTCATTGATAAAGTATGTACACCCTGCCATGTGGAACAAGGCACTAAAGTCCAAGTACCACACACTCCCCATCACTGTGTTGGAAATGCATCCAATAAGGGTGAAGTCAAGCTAGAACTATGAAGCCAAAGCTTCACCTGCTCCTCCTCCTAAGGTCTTCTTGCTTGACATTTTGTGTGGACACTTTGTGGCATAGTTCCTAAATTCATGACAACTGAAACATTTAATTTTTGACAAATCTTTCTTCTTGCCCCCTTGGCTGGATTCTGGTTTTGATCCGAATTTAAAAAGGAACACAACAAATTACATATATAACCATAAATACAGAGATGCAGTAGAAATAACACTTCCTTTCATTAATATCAAATAATGAAATATGCTTACAAACAAAAATGGAAATGAGGCTAGCTTGGGCGATGGTAGCTTATCTCTGAGAAGAGATGTGGCAACTACATGCCTATGAACTGAGTTGCAATGAGGCTCAAGGGTCTTATTATTATTGAACAATAAGAGAGAACCCTAAACAACCAAAACTCTAACCCGAGGAGATGTAACACCAAGAGTTTATGGGCCCCATTGGGGTTAGTTGGGCAACCAACTTCCTGGGGTCATAACTTGGTCATATAATCTTTGTTTGATGTGCTCAACCTTGTTGGAAAGATATCTCTAAGGAATACAATTGAAAATGAGATTTAAATAAAATATCCCAAAGGAATATTCCCAAAAAACATTTTTTAGGGCCTCAAAACGGCTTTGGAAGTTTAGGACTCGAAAAATTGCCAAAAATAGTAAATTGTGCTACAATTAAGGAAACTAAAAAAAACTCACAGAACAATGGTGGGGTCCAAGTGGAATAGACGGGTAGCCACTAATATCCACCTGGATCATGTTTGGTTTGATATTTCTTCCCTTTTCCCTTCTTTCCCTTTCCAACCAATGCAAAGTTTTCTTCATCCTTGCCCTTGGATGAAATTCCATCTATGGTATTCTTCCTTATTTCCTCCTATACCAAATCAAACCATAAGCGTTACCAATTTGGTATTTTCTCCCTCTTGTTCATTGAACCTTGGTAGTTATGCCAACTGTTAGGAAGGCCTAGAAGGGTTAGAATTACCAGGTCATCATCTAAAACAAGAACACCAACTCCTGTAAGCTCATCACGGACTTGTGTGAAGCTACTTAGATATTGTTGAATAGTGTCATTCTTTTGCATCTTGATATTTCAAATTTTATTCTTGAGTGCCAGTTTCCTATGGTCGTTGCTATTCTGGAACAGATCTGTCAGTGCCTGGGAGTTTCTTTCCCATGGATATTTGTGACAGTGTAGTCATGCACTCCCTCCAAGATTATTCTCCTTGCCTTGGCTACATCTTTCGTCCATTGGGCTAGGTTCTGAACATCAGATTCCACTGGTTTTGCAACATCTCTCTTGATGTATTCTAGCAAGCCATTATCCAACAATGCCTCCATACGATCCTTCTATGAAATGAAATTAGAGCTACCTTCCAAGGCATACTCTAGTCTCAACCCATTGAATATCATCTTCCCAACCTTGAAGAGATCTTGCTACATTGAACTACAAATTCGAACCTCTTGAGAAACAAATGCGAAATTCTGCTCTAATGTGAATCCTGATATGATACCATGTAGAAATTATGGTGTAGATTTGCAATAGCTCATGAAGTTTTAATCAAAATCACAAGACACAAACCTACTCTAATGCTTTGCAGAATTCAATTCACAATTTAGAACATCAATCACAAACATGCAATGCTAAATAACACACATGCACACAATATTTTTCTAGTGGAAATCAATATGTTAAAAACCCGTATGCCTAATTGCATTAATATGATGAATAGAGATGTATTACAATTGATTTTCTCAACTGAGCACAACCTGCAAGTGAATAACCTATCTCTCTACTCACTGAGAAGCTCTGACCCAGACATAGTCAATTTCCAACTCTGCTTGAGCACCTATTTCCTTGCGCAATTCCTTGAGAAATTAGGCCCCTATTATTTAGGAATTTCTCCAAAATGGATTTCGTAATTCCCAAGGTTGATAATCTAACTACATGCAACACCTGTACACTCAAGACTAGTCTACAACTGATGTTACACTGCCTTGGAATCTCCACCACAGTTGGGGAACTCAAATTCTTTGCATGCACTAGCTATTTTGGGCTGATGGATCATTTAATTGGATGATCATTGAGTTAGATAGAAGTCTCACTGCACAACTGACCTTCCATTAGTTCCTCTAACAATTGGAACTAGTTTAGCTGAAAACAACTTGAAATAATGACCCGATTGCTACAAATTAGTAATCACACATGTTTAATTGAACTATAATTCCTCCAACTCGAATTTACTGAGTAAATTGGGTGACACAAGCCAAGTCGCACAAGTTAACTACATCAAAGTTCTCTATCGATGTGGAAATTCAAATTTTCTTAATTTAATCAAGGAAAAATCAAATTGAGAATTTCTTGCTGTATTTTTCAGGAAAGAACAATTTCAGGAAGCCAATCATTTTCCTCACAAGCTAGAAGTTGAGAGTAGCTTGATCTCTCTGAGCATAGACTCTACGCAACTTCATGTCCCACACAAAACACACATACAATCTCACACTAAAAGACACTAAAAACTATTACACCCACATTTTCCTGGGCCCTCCCATTAAGGGAGGTATGCCCAAAGCTAGACTCTGATACCAACAAAGAATTTTATTTGCATACACAAAGCTATTTTTTTGTATATTCAATCTCAAATATAATAAATTTATATAATTGGAGCGGGATTCAACTAATTTTAATATTGGAGAGAAAAATTGAAAGAATATCTCAAGAACCAACAATAAACCCAAGTCAAATTACTAATATAAACATTAATCCTAATAATTTTTAAAATTTAATTTGAATTTGAAAAACTATAATAATTATTTGAAAATTTTATAATATTTATAAAAATATTATTTATCTCAACAACCACCAACAAACTCAAGTCAAATTACTAATATAAACACTAATCCTAACAATTTTTTAATTCTAATTTGAATTTGAAAAATTATAATATTTATTAAAATATTTTTTAATTAAACCTTTAAAAAACAATAATAAAATATAACTTTTAAAAATTAAAATTATTAAGATAATTATCATTTAATATATTTATTAAAATAAATATCATCTTTCATGTTTTCTTTATTCTTTAAAATAAATCACTTCTTTTTATTTTCATCAAAATGACCAAAAGTCAACCATGCTGAATTATTGGGTAGTTTATTAAGATCAACCATATCTAGTTTTTGTTTTTTATTCACATGCAATAATTTAACTATATCTAATTTTTGCTTTTTATTCGTATGAAATAATTTAGTTCATTATGCAGTTTAATTGAAATGATCTTTTTGGTATTTTTCTGAGTAAATTTGGAGATTTTTAAAATTTAAGTATAAGTTGTTGAATATGTAAAATTTGAGTCTTTTAAATTTTTTTAGAGTTTTGAATTTATTTATATATTCTAAGATATATTTTAAAAAAATAAAAAAAATATATTTTTACTTAAAATTGTATTATTTAAATTTAGTAAAAAAAATCATTTCATTTATAAATAACACTACACTTTCTATTAAGCATTGAGGGTTTTCTGCGGTGTATATTAGATATCATTTTTGGGATTCAACTACGTTCTTTAGTCAAATTAGCCGTTAATTAGCCGTTGGAATCTCTGCTCAGTCTATTTAACATGCTATGCTAGATCTGGTTCTTCAACTTGTCCTGACGATGAACCACACTGGTTGGTTCGAAACGCGTCGACAAATGGTTTTTTATGTGATTTTGCCGAAATTATTCTCTTAACAAGATTATGGATCACAGAAGTCTAAACTCCTTAATACGTTAAGAAAGTCATTCATCTATAATCATATCCATGAGAGGTAGTCCTAACTGACTAATTTCTCATGATTTTTAAATAGTCCACTTAACACTCATTGCATAATGCTCACAAAAATAAAGAAGTGAGATTGAAACTAGTGAAATAAATCACATACGGTCAATCATCTATAAATAACACTATATTTTCTATACATTTTAAATATATATATATATATAAATTAAGCTACAAAATTTTTGGTATATATAAGTATCGTAGAATTCCAAGTAGAAGTATTTGCGATTTATGAATTATGTATAATTTAGATTTTTTATTAAAAAATATACTTGTAGAATAAGAAAATAGTTTACGTAATTATATAAATGAATAATTTATCTTAAAAATTAGTATATTACAATTATTAGAGATTTCAAATAGAAGTATCATTAAATTTTATTATATTAATTTTTAATATTTTGAATATTAAAGGCTTTATAATTTCAATAAAAATATTAATAATTTATATTAATTTCAATTAATATTAATAAATTATATATAATTTAATTTTTATATAATAAAATATTTTTTTTTATTTAAATTTTTTTAAATTATATTTAAAATTTTATAAATATATATTATAATAATGATATAATAAGAATTATATCATTAAATTTTTAGCATAAATGTTAAGAAGTCATTTATTAGTGTTGTTATATCTTTATTTAGGTGATAATTCCATAAAATGTTTGTTTATTAAATTTTAGAAAGTAAATATAATTGATATTTAAAAAAAAATATTTATAATTTTGAAAAATATTAAAAGCGTTTTAAGGTTATTGTAATATGATAAAATTTTGAAATGGAAATTTAATTTAGATATATAAGGTATATTTTAAGAGAAAGTGTATAAAATATTTGTTTTTGTTAGAATTACAAAGACAACATAATTTTTTATCTCATGGTATTTTAGAAATTGTCAAACACTCACTTTCACTTTGGAGCTTGTGACAACATGTTTTTAGTTTTATGTTGACTTTTTTCTTTTTATTAGTCATAATATATATATGCTTTTAATTCTATAGATTAAGGTTAATCACCTCTTTATGATATCTTAATTTTTTCCCTCTACCATTTATCTCATCTCAATTTTTCCTTAAATTTAGAAGTAATAATATATTTAATATTATTCTTTTATGATATGATCTATTCTTTTATTCTCTAATGGTTTAGCCAAAACTAGGCATCCTTATATGCGATCTCCACTCGAGTTGAAAGTGGTTTTGGTTAGAGTTTGAAGCAATTTTGGGGAACCTCTTGTTTCTCTTATTGTAGTCATAACATAGATATGCTTTTAATTTTATAGATTAAGGTTAATCTCCTCCTTATGATATCTTTTTTTTTTCCTCTGATCATTTGTCTCATCACAATTTTTCCTTAAATTCAGAAGTAATAATATATTTAATATTATTCTTATTTTATGATATGATATATTCATTTATTCCCCAATGGTCAAAACTAGACATCCTTATATGCCATCTCCACTTTAGTTGAAAGTGGTTTTAGTTATAGTTTGAAGCAATTTTGGGGAGCCTCTTGTTTCCCTTATTGTTTAATTGTTTTTGCAAGTTAGGACTTGGTGGGGGAAAAGAAGAAAAAAACTAAATAACATAACAACTTGAAGTGATATTGTGGGAGAGAGATGATGGAAGAAACAAGGGTTTCAGCGTGCGGAATTACATAGATTATGAATTCTTTGGCACTGGACACAATGATCAGAGATCTAGGGCATCGATGCTTTGGGTTGGGTCGGGTTATGTCTATATCTACAACCTTTTCTAATCCGAGGTCATTTTTATGTCTCTGCAATGATGCTGGTGTTGGTTTTCTTAGATCGGTGAGTTGGTTAGTGGTAGCAGTTGGGAGCTATCCCTCTGGGGAGAAGCCAGAATCATTGATAGAGTTTGGGGATCTGTAGTACTAAGAAAGGCATGGATTTGGAACGGATTTAGATATGATGATCTTACACCTTCTGCCATCTACCGCAAGAGAGGTATGGTGTAGATTGGACAACCCATTGGTGACTGTCACTGAGATCTACTCCTACAACGAGGTTTCAACAATGAAATCATGGTTGAATATGGTGGATTGGGTACCTCTACCCTCGTTGAGGATAATATTATGTCAAGATAGAGGATCGAGCATGGATCTGAGCCACTCAAACAATATTTCGATAGATCGAGACTTTATAACAACAGACCAAAGGATAATCTCGACTCGCCTCACGCCCATGTTGTTGTAGTCCCCGATAAACATCTCAGCTCGGTCTCATGGCATAAATCAGAGTCTTGGCTTACACATTTTCCAACCAAGGAGATCGGTTTAGAACTTGCAGCCACCAACACAGGTCGACCGAGAGCGCAGTCCAGCAAAGAGAACTCTAAGGCTGGATCTTGAAGATCAAGTGCCTGATCTACTAAAAGGACCCACGATTCATCTCTTTATTAGATCATTGGAAGGGAAATCAGTTTGTTTGAAGATAGGGGTTTGGGAGTGGATAAAAACCCTCAAACAAATACTACAAGATAAGATGGGTATACCACCCAGACTGCAAACCCTTATCTATGAAGGGAATTTTTTGCAGGACGATTACAAGTTACAGGATTATATTATTGGATGTGATTCAACCATTTTTTTCAACACAAGACTCCTAGGAGGAAGCCTTGGATCAAACTCAAAAAATGCAGCTTCCTTCAAAGACGCAGTCAAAAGAAAGATGGAATCACAGCAACCACCAGATCTAACTCCCACTTCACCTGCTCCCTATATCGTGAGGTAGATGACCTAGGTCCTAACATTGAAATTTAATATACCTGAGGTAAATGAGATGCATGATGAATTATTTTCTAGAGCAGTGATATGTAGGTTTAATGGGTTTTGGCCCAAATCTGAGGCACTTCATCAATGGATTTTTTCCACATGGACAACAAACTGTGACATTCATTTATGTTCTAAAGGTTTCTTCATTGCCAAATTTGACACAACTTCAGAAAAGGAATATGCTTTGCATGAGGTACCATGGTTTTGGGGAAATGTTGGTTTATTCATGATACCATGATTTCTAGGATTTGATGCAAATACTATGGTGGTTTCTAAAATGCTAGTGTGGGTAAGATTACACAATCTACCCTTGAATTTTTGGCATCCTAAAGTATTAATAGGAATTGGAAATACCTTGGGGAAATTCTTAAAAATAGATGCAGATCCTATCTCAAAGGGAATCTTCACATTTTCCAGAATTTGTGTGGAGGTAGACCTCAACAATGGTTTAGCAGTTCAGATTTTGATGTACCACAACAATCAATAGTGGTCCTAGCCCCTAGACTATGAGAATACAACCTTCAGATGTCGTACATGTCTACAAACTGACATGTCTACAAACTGGCCATCTTCAAAGTACTTGTCCTCAAAATAAAATAAAAAAGAAACAGACACAAAAGCCAAAAGGTTGGTAGTTTTTTGCGTTAAAGACAACTGCAACAAAAGATGAAGAAACCGCAAATACTACCACAGATAACAATGATCCTCAGGCTACTACGCATGAGGATGAAACAATACCCAAATCATCTTTAGTTCCAATGTCTACTGCACAACAATAGAAGAATTATATGATTTCCTCAGCCAAAGAAGCAATCAACACCAAATGAACTCATGTTTCTGATGGCTCAGATTCTGACAAGGAAATCCCACCAAATATAACTAAGTCCCAAAGGACCATTGTATCATCCACCCCCAACTCTAGTGGTTGGCAGAAAATGAAAAAAATTAAAGGTAGGAACGAATAATATAGGTTAATTCTTTCATGACTTATTATTGATCTTGGTCAACAAGATCCGCCATTATGCATATGTCTGACAACATCTACAACATGTAATTTTGTTTTTTTTTTTTTCATGAATAAAATTGTGATTTTTCCTGGGGGAAAAACAGTTTAATTAGGAACTTGGTCATAGTTGTGTTCTAAATGAGGGAAATACTCACTTCTTTGAGGAGGTTATGATAAAGTGTATTGTCTTGAATTTTTAGATTAAAAGTTATAATATTGTTCCGAATAGAAAATGGCATCAACCCATGGTATTCATCCACCCATGTTATTCATCCACCCATGGAATTTACCCATGGTATTGTAAGTGATATCCACCCATGCTATTCATTCACCCATGGTATTGTGACATCCACCCATGGTATTCATTCACCCATGGAATTGACCCGTGGTATTGTAACATCCACCCATGATATTCATTCACCCGTGGAATTGACCTGTGGTATTATATCTGAAAAAAACTATAAGTAACAAGTCGTTTTTTGTAAAAGGTGAGATTGTCCACCACAATGTAGTCCTTATAGTTATTATTTGTTTTAATAAAAAAAATTCTTTGTGGTTTTATTTATTGGGCATTCTACTCTTTTTCTTTTGGCAATTCAAATTTTCAAATCTTGGGAGCCTCCCCCCCAAGATCCATTTCAATCTCTTAGATCTTGAGGGCCTCCCCCTAAGATCTGAATTAGTGGGATCAGAGCAGGTTATGATTCCATGGGAATGAGGGTTTGATGCATATTTCTGTTTCAAATTTTGAAGCAATTTTGCAACAAACTTCAAGCATGTGCTACATCCTCCATAGAGAATTTTCTTGGGTCAAGCGAGAAGATTTTTTTTTTTTCATTTGTTTGCAGGAATGTTTTTGAGTGGTGATTTTGCAGATCAAATATGAAATTTTTGGTGCAATTTTTACAAAAACAAATAACCGATCTGGATTCCTTGTGAAAAATACCCAAATAAAAAAAAAAGATCGTCTGAATCGGAGTCCAGATGAGGGAGATATCGCTGATTTAAAATCAGCTATGTTGTGGAATTGTTTTTGACAGCAATTCGTGGACGATTTCTCTCTTATCATTTTTTTTTCAATTTTGGTGTAGAATTCAGAAATGTGATTGTAGATCTGAGCTCCTCTAGAAAAATTGCTAATTTCGAAAAAAAAATGGGTTGAACCGGAGTTTGAATGTGGGAGATATCGCTAATTTAAAATCAACTATTTTTTTAGAACTTTTGTGAGGACGGAAAGTTGTAGTGCGAATATGAGATTTTAGAGTGTCCATATAAGGATTTCCAACACATGGGAAGATGAAAAATGGTCCTTCTGTTACCAAAAACATGTTATAATAAATATTCAGAGTTATATTGACTGAGTTATGTCCATTTTAATTCTGGAGTAGCATTCAGAGAGGGTTCTCTTTGGAGACGTGCCTTCCCACTCCGCTTTAGTAGGAACCTACTTCACATTCATCAGTTTCATCATAGCAGCATTCGGCTTGGGTTCTTTGGAGACGTGCCCTCCCACCCCAAGCTATGTAGCACTTGCTACTTCATCAACAACCAACATCACGGTTATGGGTCAACCGCATGAAATCCTTGTCATCGAAGTCCATTTGCTAGGCCACACACTGTTAGCATCACAGTTGGTCACAAGCATTACAAGGTATCTCTATCCTCGGATCTTCATTTATCATGGTTATGGGTCTTCCACAAACCCACACTTCATCGATGTCCATTTTCTAGGCCGCACATTGTCAGTATCATAGTTGGTCACGAGCATTACAGGGTATCCTATCCTCGGATCTTCATTCATCATGGTTATGGGTTAACCACATAAAACCCTTCTCTTAAGTGGCTCTTCATATTTAACAAAGGCTTCATAGGAGGGAACTTCACCCAATGGGGACCATTGCTTCTTAAGGAGGGAGGAATGATCCGAATAGAAAATGACATCAACCCATGGTATTCATCCGCCCATGGAATTTACCCATGGTATTGTAAGTGACATCCACCCATGCTATTCATTCACCCATGGTATTGTGACATCCACCCATGGTATTCATTCACCTGTGGAATTGACCCACGGTGTTGTATCTGAAAAAAACTACAAGTAACAAGTCGCTTTTTGTAAAGGTGAGATTGTCCACCACAATGTAGTCCTTATAGTTATTATCTGTTTGGATAAAGAAAAAACTTTGTGGTTTTGTTTATTGGGCATTCTACTCTTTTTCTTCTAGAAATTTCAAATTTTTAAATCTTGGGGGCATCGCCCCCAAGATCCATTTCAATCTTTTAGATCTTGAGGGACTCCCCCCAAGATATAAAGGATTGAAATGGATCTTGTGGGGGAGGCCCCCAAGATCTGGAGAATTGCAATGCTAGAAAGAAAATGACAGAACGTAGAGTAAATAAAACCACAAAGAAACTTTTTATTCAAACCGATAATAACTATAAAGGATACATTGTGGCGGACAAACTGTCCTTTTACAAAATGTGACTTCTTAATTATATTATTTTTCAGTTACAATACTACGAGTCAATTCCATGGGTGAATGAATACCATGGGTGGATGTCACAATACCACGGGTCAATTCCATGGGTGAATGAATACCATGGGTGGATGTCACAATACCACGAGTCAATTCCATGGGTGAATTAATACCATGGATGGATGTCACAATACCACGGGTCAATTCCATGGGTAGATGTGACAATTCCACAAGTTAATATCGGCCGAATAGAAAATGGCATCAACCCATGGTATTCATCCACACATGTTATTTATCCACCCATGGAATTTACCCATGGTATTGTAAGTGACATCCACCCATGGTATTGTGACATCCACCCATGGAATTGACCTGTGGTATTGTGACATCCACCCAAGATCCGGATCAAAAATTCTTTTGGATATACTCTACATTTCTCGACAATTCTATAAAGATATTACATCGCAAATTTCACATCCATATAACATAAAATAGTAATGAGAGTTTCAAAGAGGCGTTTTTTTCTCATCACATATTCAAACCTTAGTTACTTTATAATTGTTTTCATGTCTATAATAAGCTTTATGTCCTCCATTTATTCTTTTCTTAATGCTATAGTTGATTTTTGAGGAATATTGATTATGAGATATTTGTATGAAGACACTTTCTCAAAATTGTTGGTGTAATACATAAGTATTATAAGCCAATCTTTTTACATTTAATTATCATAAAAAAATGGTCACTATTAATAATCAAATAATCATATTTGTATTGGAGCAAAAGTCCTTAGTTGCTAACTAAATCATATTTGTATTGGAGCAAAAGTCCTTAGTTGCTAACTAAATAATTTTTCGATGACAACTTTTTGCATGCTTTTAGGTTAATACTCTTAAGGTGATGGAGTTTCAACATCTTTTTAGTGTCTTTTTTTAATATGTAATTTATATGTCTTTTTAGATATTAAAAATCAAAGAATTAAAATTAGTAACAAAGTTTAGTTTAGTTTTGTTTTTAAAGTGATAAATATCTTTACATTTCATATAAGGAATATACATGTTACTCAAACTAAAAACCAAGGCTTGAAATCATTATAACAAAGTCCACCATGTCACTTATAAAAATTAAACTCGAGTAAGAAAGATAACAATCATTCCTCTTATCCACACAATATAAAATTAATTAACAAATTAATAACAAAGCTAGTTAAAATTTCTTTCTAAAAATGTTTTAACATAATAATTATATATAATATAAATTAAAACAAGTAATTATAAAACACTTCAAACTTATAATAGTGTTTATGAAAGAAAAAGAAAAAAAAATAACAATGATTCTATTTTTTTTTCAGGAAGAAAAAGCATGATAGTCTTATATTCATATAAGAAGATTACATAATGCTTGAAGCATATGCAGAAACGTGGGCAGATCCACTTACAAAAATACTCCAAAAGAAGTATTCGGAAATGCCCTCAGACAGGGCAGCAAATAAAGGTATAAACCCTAGAAAATCTGCTTAATAGTGATCAAAATATACCCCAAAAGGCCAATATTGCGCCCCAGAAAAAACAGACCTGAAGAGGCAACCCATCTATTAGGTGCAGAAGATGGCACCAAAGCACCAAGTAGACAAGCTTCTGTGAATAGAAAATGAGAACAACAAGCGCTAGATCTGTCCGCCCAATACAAAAGGAGAGGCACGAAATGAGGAAGAGAGCAGCAAAAGTAGTCACTCCTTCCCCGCCCCCTCAAACTCTCCACCCGAATCAGACGAAAAACAGAGGTAGAAACACTGCCTCAATCATCCACATCTGCTTGCAGAAAAAGACCAGCGGAACCATCCATAGATGCGGCACGAAACAGTGTAGAGCTCCGTTATTCCCTCAACGCGCCAAAGGATTTGCCGCGGCTAGAACAAACCAAACTGCTACTGAGAAGGAGAAAACCCACTGGAGTAGAGGTGGAGCCGGGGGAAGAGGCGGAAAGGGCAGCCACCTCGGCCCCGCTTAGAGAAAAATAAAAGACCAAAAGATGAACTAAGCCTGCAAGATGAGGACGGAGGAGAAAAACTCCGCAGAGTCACTGGTGAAACCCTCTCTGCGCGCCTCCTGCCGCTCGCCTCTAGAGAGCTCGCACCCGCGCCGCAGCCAAGGAAGAACTGAGCCTGCAAGACGAGGACGGAGGAGAAAAGACTCCGCGGAGTCGCCGGTGAAACCCTCGTCGCTCGCTGCTCGCCTCTAGTGAAACCCTCGCGGCTCCAAATAACAATGATTCTATGTTTTTGAAATTGAAATAGAATTGGATAAATGTAGATGTTAATAGTGATTAACAATGTCACAAATTTAAATTGAAATATTTAAAACCTTGTTTTTGAAATTGAAATAGAATTGGATAAATGTAGATGTTAATGTTGATTAACAATGTCACAAATTTAAATTGAAATATTTAAAACCATTTTAAAATAAATTAAAAATAATTGTGACATATTAATTTTATTTATAATAGAACAAAATATAATTAAATTAAAATACATGTGCCTTATAAAAAAAAAAAACTATCAAAATTATTTAATGTTATCTAATTAATTTTAATTTAAACACTAAATTTCATTCATGGCTAAATTTCTATTTTTATTAAAAAAAAAAAAACATAAATTTCTGTTTAAAAAAATTTCACCCTAGATAATGTACTAGATAAAATTTAGTCTTACTAGATGCTTCTTACTCCGTTAACCTAATGGATTTATGTAAAGTTTCATTAGAGCTTGATATATTTGAAGAGGCCACATGAATATTTATTTGTGGACAAGATTTCCATTTTGCCAGCAACAAATACCTGCCACTTAAATAAAGGTGCATTGCAAACATGATATTTTTCTACTCATTTATTTGCTAATTTATTTAGCAGATACCTTGTCTGCATTGCAACCTTGTTTTTGTGTAATTTATCATCTTATATATAGCTCAAACTATAATGCTTACCTAACATGTTGATGTAAGTAACATTGCTTACATATACGTTAACAAATATCAATTTATCATATCAACTTTATAATACATATACACAAAAATTCCCTATTTTAATTAAAAAAAATCATTTTTTTTAAATACACAATAAAAATTTATAATATGAAATTAAAATCATAGTAAAAACAATAAAAGTATAGATAAAAATTATTTCTCTTTTTTTAGGTAAGTTAGTAGTTGATCTATTAACCAAAATAACTAGTGCAACAAAATACAAGGGATAATAAGGTAATTAGTTCTGCAATATACATGGGACATCAAGGTAACTAGTGCAACAAAGATACATGGGACAATTGGGCTACATAGTGCTGCAAAGGTACATGGTGCTGTAAAGATACATGGGACAACAAGGTCACATGGTGGATAATATTGATGAATCATTACGGTTGGCTAGAGTAGTTGATGCAACATGTTAAGATACAGCCTATGGATGAAGCTACATATCTAGATGCAACAGTTGGATGCAGCGTGGTGTTAAAGACAACAGTATAGTGTTGCATAAAGATCGAGTGCAGGTCGGTGATAGGAGAATGTGATGAAGAGAAGCTTAATGACAATGGTACAGCGTGACAATACTTTGCAGTATACATTGAGCACAGTGTTGGGTACATCCATGACTAGTGAAGCATGATGAGATGCAACATAGTGATGATGGGTGCAACATGGTACAACACAGTGAGATGTAACATGATGATGAGGAGCAGCACAATGATAGGTGTAGTAAGGCGATGGATAATTAGTTGAAGCAGTATGTTTTCAACTGAGTTCAACTACCTCATGTATCATCTTCTTAGAGATGATCTATGCTCTTATTTAGATAAGTCAAAGTGTTGAATTTTGTTGTAAATGTACTATCTCTCTCTCTCTCTCTCTCTGTTGAACTATTGAATAACATACAAGAAGAATTTATCAAGGGTTTCCCCTCATTGGGGTTTGTCCTTAGCTAGCGCCACATCTTGTGTCCTCTTGTCTTGGCTTGTCTTCTGCGATTTATGTTTATGTTCTATCTCCAGTTTACTTTAATGCTGTTGTGACTGCTAATCAGGAAAAGATATTGAGCTAACTGTGAAAATTGAAATAAATTGATCCAAGCATAGAACATACCTAAAATTAACACTCTTTCATGTGGTGAGGAGGCATATGCAACAAAAATTATTGGAAAACAACATAAAGGGTTAATAACAACCCTAATACATGTTCAGGGGAGCATGTTTTAGCAAGAGGAAGGTCATGGTATTGGCATAGTTGAATTGAAGCCCCATTGGTTGCAGAAGATACAAGTGGGGGAAATAGATTTTCCTTGTCTTCTAATGATTATTTGGTAGATGTTAAAGTTCATCATGTTTCATTAATAAGACATTTTGTATCAACATTGCACATTGATGTTATCATATTATTTTAGGGAGGTTTGGTCACCCTTTTCCATTGATCTCAAAGGGGGAGAGTGAGATTAGCCACCAATAGATAGTGAGACCAACAAACTCATAATGAACGAATATAAGTTTTGTGGTATGGTTGTAGGTTGCCATTAATGCCAAAGGGGGAGATTGTTGGCAACATGGTGTTTGATTTGATGCCAACAATCAATAAGCCAGTTGAGTTAGGAATTGATTTCAGTAGGTTGGTGGCCTGTGCGTGGGTTGATTGATGTTGGGCTAATGTTCTAGAGGTGTATACATGTTGCATAGGTGTTTGATGAGCTACTTGAGTTAGGCATTGATGTCAATATGGTGGTGGCCTCAAGTGCGTGGGTTGATTGATGTTGGGTTGATATTTTGTAGGTGTACACATGTTGTAGATGTGTTCTCATGTGCGATGATGTTTATGTGTTGCTCTCTTTGATTGATGTTCTTTGATGTGTATTGCTACTCATATGTTCTAGTTACATTGCATAAGTCTTCTGTTGTTATAATGTGCTGCTAATCATTGAAAGATCAACTAATTTGAAAGAAATAAAAGAGTGCAAAAAGTGACCCATCAAGGACAACACTAATTCATGCCCCCTCTCTGTATTGTCAAGCTCCCAACAGATGGAATTTAAAAATGAAGTGATTCAATTATGACAAAATTGCAACCACCCATGAGTACATTTTTCAATTCTGTAGGAATACACAGGGTAAGTTCCTCAGACAGAACACCAAAAGGACACCGCTCAAAAACATATCACAGATCAATACACCAGTATTTTGACGTGGTTAAAACCCTCAGAGAGGGAAACAGTCCACGGCCTATGACAACGTGGCTACTACAGGCAATTTATTAATAAAAGAATGAAAATTTACATAACCTTCTCTCATGCACGGTGAACCTACAAATGACCCTCCATGCGCTTTAAATAGAATTCATGGACCAATCGGGTGTCAAGCCACGGATCAAGTGTCGGTAATACCGAGGAGAGAATGAACCGTCGGATCACTACATATCGTGACCGTCGGATTGTAAGTTACAAAATGTACACCGGTAAAGAAACACACTTTACCTAACTCTATACCTAACTCTATACTAGACCAAGTTGAACTTAACTATTTCCTATGTGTCGGAATATCCTAACATCCCCCCTTAAGAACAACTTGGGATAGGATTGAAGGATTTACCAATATGACACAATAGGAGAAGGAAGGAGGCACTAGAGCCTATCCCCCCTTAGTGACAACTTCCTGAACTCCAAGCATATATCGAAGTTTAGTGAACTTCGCCTCTGTGAGAGCCTTTGTGAAGATGTCTGCAACCTGATCATCTGTTGAACAGTATTGCACTTCAAGAACATGGTCGTGAATGAGCTTTCTGATGAAGTGCATGTGTAGTTCAATGTGTTTGCTGCGCTGATGCTGAACTGGATCTTTACAAAGCTGAATGGCACTTTGATTATCACACCAAAGTGTAGTCGGATGTTGTTGCTGAAAACCAAACTCTGATAGGATCTGACGAAGCCAGAAGGCTTCCTTACTAGCCTCTATGACACCACGATACTCTGCTTCTGCTGAAGAAAGAGAAATGGCAACTTGTTTCTTGCAAGCCCATGTAATAGGTCCTGAACCAAGAGTGAACAAATAACCAGCAGTAGACTTCCGATCATCAGGGTCACCAGCCCAATCGGAATCAGTGAAACCAACCAATAGAGGAGCTGCTTTGGCACTGTAATGAATGCCAAACTGTATTGTACCTCGAACATAACGAAGTATTCTTTTAGCTGCTTTCCAATGACTTTCACGGTGGTTTGCATAAACCGAGCAACAAGGCCAACAGCAAAGGAAAGATCAGGACGAGTATGGGTTAAATACAAAAGTTTTCCTACAAGTTGACGGTATAAGGTAGCATCAACTTCAGGGGAAGTACAAGTGACTGAAAGTTTGAATCCAGACCGAAAGGGAGAAGGAGCTGGCTTACAATCTTCCATGTGAAAAAAGCGTATAAGATCACAAGCATAATTGGATTGGGAGAGGAAAATACCTTCCTTGGATTGCAAGACTTAAAGACCGAGAAAATAATGTAAATGTCCTAAGTCTGTCATTTCAAACTTCTTTTTAAGGTTGGACTTCACATGGTTAATAAGGTTGGGATCACTACCTGTGAGGATAAGATCATCAACATAAAGAACAAGAATGATAAGAGACTTGCCCTCTTTCTTGGTGTAGACAGTATTGTCAGAATGACACCTAGAAAAGCCAGATTCTAAAAGAAAGCTATCCATTTTGGCATACCAAGCCCGAGGAGCTTGCTTGAGACCATAAAGAGATTTCTTAAGTCGACATACAAGGCTGGAGTCTGTTTGGATGAAGCCAATGGGGTGTTCCATATAGATTTCTTCATGCAAGTCCCCATGCAAGAAGGCAGATTTAACATCCATCTGATGGACTTCCCATTTTAAAGAGGCAGCAAAGGAAAGAACAAGGCGGATAGAGTTCATTTTGGCAACAGGGGAGAAGGTTTCAGTGTAGTCAATGCCTTCAACCTGTGAAAAGCCCTTAGCAACAAGACGAGCTTTATGTTTATCAACTTTCCCATCTGGTCCATACTTGGTTCTGTAAACCCATTTACATCTAACAAGTTTGCGTCCCTTTGGTAGAGGAACAGGATCCCATGTATCATTTGCCAACAATGAATGATATTCTTCATTCATAGCTGCTTCCCAATGTGGATGGCCTGAAGCTTCTGCAAAAGTGTCAGGATCATGATTTACTGGAGCTTGAGCCAGTAAAGAAGAGGCTCTTTCAAACTGAGAACGTGTACGTCGCTGATCTGTAGGATCACCGGCAAGATCACCTGCTGCATCCCGAGTAGCACGGACCCATCTTGGAAGTTGAGGATCCTGAGAAGGTGGGGGAGGATTGTCATCCTCACTTTCATCATCTGAAAAAGAAATGTTTTCAAAAGTAGAAGAGATAGGAAGAGGTGGCACATCCGCCGGACTAGGCTCGCAGGCCGATTTATTTTCATCAAATTTTACATCTCTTCTAATGATAACATTTTTGGACTAAAATGGAATAAGTCTATAACCTTTTACATCTTCAGAATATCCAACAAAAGTACATTTCTCACTCTTAGGTTCTAAAGCTTTATGCTTTTCATCTGGAATATGGGCCCATGCTTCACTCCCAAAAACACGAAAGTGACTTACATCTGGTTTAATGGAACTCCAAGCTTCTTCTGGAGTGATATTCTTTAAAGCTTAGTAGGAGTGCGATTTATTATGTAATTTGCACAGTTAATTGCTTCTGCCCAATAGTTAAGACTGAGTTCTTTAGATTGCAGCATACAATTAGCCATTTCCTTTAAGGTGCGATTTTCCTTTCAGCTACACCATTTTGTTGTGGAGTGTATGGAACAGTATGTTGCATTTGAATGCCATTTTCGGTGCAAAAGTTGATGAATGTGTTTTTAACATATTCTCCACCATTATTAGTTCTTAGCTTCAGAATTTGATGTCCAGATTGATTTTCAACAAAGGCTTTGAAGGCCAAAAATGTGTTAAATACTTCGCTCTTGAGTTTTAATAAGTATACCCAAGTGCATCTCGAGAAATCATCAATGAAAGTTAAGAAATACTTGCAGCCAGAGAATGAAGCAACAGGAAGTGGACCACATAAATCACTGTGCACAAGCTGTAAAGGGGCTGAGGCGTGCCAAGAGGCACGCTTTTCAAAACTGTCCCGATGATGTTTTTCGAGTACAGATCCGGAACAAACACCATCTCTGCAAGATACCATAGGAAGACCTGTCACCATATTTTCTTTACATAGATGCTGAAGGGAGCGATAGTTTAAGTGACCAAATCGCTCATGCCAAAGTTTGCTCACTTCATCATTATGAGCAACAAATACTGAGGGAAGATTTGATGACCCAAAGTTGTGAAACTTATACAACCTTGTGGAATCATCAGCAATACCAGTAGCTAGAATCTGTTTAGGATCTCTTAGATCCTTGATTACAACATCATGAAGTGAAAATTCAACAATTTTACCTTCACCTGAATGAGTTATCTGATATACAGATAGAAGGTTGCTGGATAAGGTTGGAACACATAATACATCATTAAACTGACCATTGTCTAGATGAACAGTTCCAGTCCCTACAACATTAAGAGATCTATCATCACCAACATATATATTTTTGGTGTTACAATCATTTAAAGAAGAAAACAAGGCTTTGTTTTTGGCCATGTGATAAGAGGCTCCAGAATCAATGAGCCACTCATGAGAATGAGAAGAAGAAGATACATTTAATGCATAACCAGACTGAGATGATTGACAACGACATGCAGAAAGTGCCATTCCTGAAGATGAAGTTGAAGTTGAAGTAGAAGAATGCTCCACATGGATGTTATGTTTCTTCATTGCGGCTTCCAAGGCTTCCATCTTCTTAAAGCATTTAGATTCTAAGTGGCCATCTCGATTACAAAAGTTACAATGTCTATCAGTCTTCTTCCATTTGTTTTTATTGGTCTTATCATTTTGCTGAAATGATCTTTCATTTTGAGACTGAGTTTGCTTAGGACCCTTGTTTGGTTTAGGACCATTCTTTTTAGGATATGACTTCTTAGGATTCTTTAAATTTGGTTGCTGCTGGGCGGCTAACGCTTTCTTGGAAGAGTTTCCAAGATTAAGAAGACCAAGGTGTAAGAGTTTTTCTTGTTCTCTTATTAAAGAATCACAAAAAGAGTCAAAGGAAGGGGCCTTGTAGTCTTTTCCTTGACAAATGAAAGCTTCCCTTGTAGAATAGAAGGTGGAAACAAATACAGAGTAGGCTGGTCCCAACTTAGTAAGGATGGAATAAATAAGGTTACTATCTTCTTTCTTAACCTTAACACCTTCCAAGAGATATCTAAGGGTCTTGAATTTGGACAAGAAATCTTCAATGCAAGAAAAATTATTAGGATCCAATGTAAGCAACTCATTTTCAAGTTGATGGGCTCTAATTTCATTTTTAATCCCAAAAACTTTAGTGATTTGTTCCAATGCTTCATGAGGAGTATCAAGTTCTGCAATATGGAATCTAAGATCAGGAGAAATAAACATCCCTATCAAACCACGTGCTTGATCTTGTCTATTTTCCCATTTTGCAACCTTGTCTTCATATTTTGGTTTCTTCTCTTGGCCCGTGGCTATTCTGTAGAGACCTTTACTTCTAAGTAAATCTTCCATATAGGATACCCATTGGAAGTAGTTAGTGCTGTCAAGAATGACTCGGCATGGACTTTCCATTTTTAAAAACACTGAAGCTGAAGATGCTAAAAGTAAGTGTTCCAATGGATAGATCTCGAAAAATTAGGCTGTTTTAACAAAAACGGCTCTGAAAAAGGCTTTCGGATGAAGAAGTTATGGCTTTTTGAAAAAAATTTGTTGAAGTTTGTTGAAGTTGCCGGCAAAGTGCGCGAATGTGCGGGAATGAAAAAAACGCCCCCACAAAATGGAGATTTGAACCCAAGACCTCTACTCTTTTAAAATAGCTTTGAACCAATTGATCTATACAAAAAATTTGAGAGAGGGAGAGAGAGAGAGAGAGAGAGAGAGAGAGGCTTTGGGTTGCGTGCTTGCCTTGAAAAACCTCTTTTTCCCTACAAAACGCAAAACACAAAACCCAACACGGACATGCAAAGAAAAACAAACCTTATGGCTCGAAGTTATCTTTACCCAAAAAACTAGATATTTAAAAAGAATTGAACCTTGTGGCTCAAAGTTAGCTTTAGCCGAAAAACTAAATATTTTTCTCAATGTTTCTGATTTTCCGAGATCACACTAAGGTGCAGGGAAAAGAGCATACGCATGAGAAAAAATCCTTCCTTTCTGTTTCTGATTTGCCCAGATCGCACAAAGTTGCAGGGCAAAGAGCCTACGCAGAAATGAAAGGTATAGATTTGGTTAAAAAAAACTAAATAAACCGAAACCGAAATAAGTAGAGAGAAAATAACAGTAAACTACAAATAAAGACTGTATACCTCCAGATATTAAAAATGACACAGATAGGGCTACCGAAAACCTTTTCGCGTGAAACGAGGGTTTCCTCACTGGAACAGGTGCTCCGAACATAACAGAGCAGTCCTCTCGGCCCGAAAGCAGTCAGAAACAATAGATCTAGGAAATGACAGCCGCATGCAGTTCTACCGGCTTCAGATTTGGATCACCAACGGACGCGGCCCTCAAATAGCTCTGATACCATGTAGGAATTTCTAGGGTAAGTTCCTGAGAAAGAACACCAAAAGGAAACCGCTCACAACCAAATCTCAAATCAATACACTAGTATTTTTGACGTCGTTAAAACCCTCAAAGAGGGAAATAGTCCACGGCCTGAGCCAACGTGGCCACTTCAGGCAATTTATTAATCAAAGAATGAAAATTTACATAAGCTTCTCTCATGCACGGTTAACCTACAAATGACCCTCCATGCGCTTTAAATAGAATCATGGACCAATCGGGTGTCAAGCCACGGATCAAGTGTCGGTAATACCGAGGAGAGAATGAACCGTCGGATCACTACATATCGTGACCGTCGGATTGAAGTTACAAAATGTACAACGGTAAAGAAACACACTTTACCTAACTCTATACCTAACTCTATACTAGACCAAGTTGAACTTAACTATTTCCTATGTGTCGGAATATCCTAATAGATGACGATGATGGTGAGGATGGAGGAGATGGTGGAGGAAGCATTCCTCCCTTTCCCTTATCTTCTTGATCTTTAGGTGATGAAGTGCCTTCATCTTTGTTCTTCTTAAACTCGCGATACATCTCTTCCACCATTACACGTATCGTCATGAAACTATCCAAGAATTGAGATTCTGACCCAAGTGAAGTTTCATCTGCCATCCTTCTTTGTGAAAAGACCCTTCCAATCTATGGATTTGCCTCAACAAGTTCACCTTCATCTCATTCGAGCATGAACCTAGTAAGCATTCAAATCTTCACACAAACTTGTCAAACCTTGAAAACCTTGCTGCTCTGATACCACTTGATCCGTTAATGAAAAAGGTATTATAGACTTTGTGTGAATTGCTTATGTTACTTAGTGCAATGGATAGAAAAGTTTGAAAATAACATAAACACATAAACAAGCTGAAAACACATTCAAACACATCAACACAACCAAATTTAATAAAGGAGTTCACCAAACTTTCTGGCTACGTCTCCTGGTCCTTTTGCTTCTAGTGTTGACCTTTTTATTTTGTCTTCAAAATGTTGTTACAGGTATGAGCTTGAAAACAGAGTCTCAAATAAGAAAATGGACCTCACTATTGCGTTTAGCTCAAAATTTTGAGTCAAACGAGTATAAACTTTCCATATTTGGCCACTGTGACCTCCAGACCCCCCGGAATGAGCAAAACCACCTCTACCTTCTGCAAAACTGCCTTTCCGCTGACAAAAACCACCTCAGAAACCGTGTGTGCTCCTTTGGGCGGATTGTACCTGCAACAAAACTTGAAAAGGTATTTTCGACGACTTGTTAACAAGTCCAGCTAGCTTGGCGTATTGGCAAGAGGCTTGTGTGGGGTCGTTTATATAATGGGAGGTCGCCGGGTTGAAACCCCCACCCGACACTCTGGCATTTTACATGGAACAGATATGGTTTGATATATCGTAAGTTGTGGTGTTTGATATGGTTTGATATATCGTAATATATATTACGATATTATATATCATATGTGATTTCATATGTTTGACACGTGTATATGACATAGCTCGGATTCCAGTAAGGTGATTGGTGGTCGTGGGGTTGACCTCGACCGTCCGACCCTTTTCGGATGGCCATATCCTGCAACAATATATGTAACTGCATCCCTTTCGATAAAAAATAATTATGTAGCCCGTCCAGTGAGGGGATTCCATCCAAAATGCTATCGTTCCAAGAGGTTAGGGATTTGACCCCCCTTGACCCCAAAATTTTGGGATTTCATGTCAACATTGGGCAAATCCAGGTTGCGACGTGTCAGCCTCGGTTTGGCCCATTCTGTCCAATCACATGCCTCCAAGTCATTGCACCTACTGATGTCATCCTAGATGGGTGGCATGTTCCCACGATGCCATGTGTCTTGCTGACGTCACCCTGCATTGACCGTTGAGTTTAACTTTGACCTGTTGACTTTGACTTTTTGCCCTAATTCTCCAAAAACTTTTACTAGCTTTAACTTCTTCATCCAGACTCGGATTTACACACCATTCACACCATTGGAATCATATTGACGAGCACTTTGATTTGGTCCCACTTTCATCTGCATTTGAAGATTTTGATCCAGAGGCAAAACTAGATCCATTTTGGGTCGGAAGAAGATATGGAAAACAAGCAAAAAAAGTAATTCATGATGCTACAAAAGTACATCCAAGGGGTCAACAAAGAATGCCTATAGTGGATAAATCTAGCAAAGCTAGACATGTTACTTTTGAAGAGGAGGAAGTTGAAACTGAAGTTGAAGAATATGTTGCCATTACTAAGGATGAGATTAGAACCAATTTTAGAAAGGAGAAGAGCCATAAAAGACCAAAAGTAAAAATGCCCAAGAATGTCTATGTTTAAGTTGATGTTGAGGATGTTACTTATTTAGAAGAAAAGAGAAGGAATAAGATAAAATTTGATCATTGTAAAAAAGTCAAGGTCAACAGTGAATATCCTAGTGAAAATTCAAAATAAAGTACAGAAATCATTACAACAGGAGTTGATTTAGAGGATGAAATTATTGAAAAAATGCCATTCGACATCACTTGACAAGGAAAAACTTAATTGAGGGTGGTCATACATTTCAGCTTAATGTTTTAAAAATCTATAAGCCAAGTGAAGGACAATTTAAATAATAAATTAGAAAGCCACACCACCTGCATGTTCACAACTTGAATACATTGATGAGGTACAATCCATATGTTCATGTGGTTGATTATGTGATTCTTGTTGATCCCGTTCAAGTTCCAAACAAAGAAGCATTTGATAATTCAAAATGTTTTTAATAAAATTATTATGTGCTTGGGGGGAACCATTGTGTAGAAGCTCAAAGGCAATTAATGGACGAATATCCCAATAAACCACGTTTTGAAACAATGAAATGTATCATTTATGTTGGTTTATGAGATACACAAGCAAAGTTATTAGCATGGAATCATACTACAGATAATGAGTATAGGATATCTATGACTTTCATCCAAAGGGTTAGATTTATTCATAATGAATTTGAAGAAAAATGTGGCGGGGATAAGAAAAATGTTAGTATAGAATTTCAAAAGGAATGTTGTATGGAAATAGACTATCAAATTGAGGAAAAAATTAATTCAAAAGGTGACAAAGTACATGTTGATATATTCAGAGATATTGATAACATTTTCCAGTTGGAATTTAGAACTGGAGAGATATGGGAATTGATTATTGAGATTTTTAGCATGTGGGAGAACATTGGCATTAAAAACTAGAAGGTCAAAAAGTCTAAACCATTTGTTAGAGAATTATATATTATAGAGCAATGGAATACATAAAATATTGCAGAAATATAAACACAGAAAACACATCAAACAAGAGAGACATAGATATATGTGGTTCACCCAATGTGGGCTACATCCACAGAGAAACAACCAGTCCTTCTTTTTATATTATCCATCAAACTGAAGAGATAAAACCTACAACAGAGCCGTTGTAATTCCCTCTTCGCTCTCAATCTCCTCTCTCTTCCTTACTCAAAATACAGATATACATAGACGCAATACAATTCCCTTATATATAGTGAGGGGTTGCCTTCTAGGGCAAAAAACCCTAAATTAAACATAGCTTCTACCGTCAGATCTCTGCCTAATGAACGACCTAAATTGACTACGAAATTACAACATTTTAGAAGGCATTTTTACATCTATTCTTAGCTTCAGGGGCGCTGCCCCTAATCCCCCCACTAGGGGGGGGGGCTCCCAAAGGTTGCAGCCGCCCCCACAAACCCCCCCTGCAACGAATATTTTATGCGCGACATTTCCTCCCCATTACGAACTGGGTCCAATGCGACGATACCTTTGAATACAGAAGATAATTAGGCTCCACACCTAACAATCTCCCACTTGGAGACTGATTATAGAAACTCCACCGCTGTTTCATTTGCTGGAAAATGACTCCACTTTGGATCTGGCTATTTCTCATCTTCTTCATCATACTTGAAGACCAATTGAAACTAAGCAAATTCTCAGTTTCTCCCTGGTTTCAACTTTTGCTAACATATCTGTAGGATTCTGGCTAGTGTGTATCTTTTCCAGCTTCAACTGTCCATCTTCCAACGCTGGCCATATGAAATGGTACTTGGGCTGTATATGTTTAGTCTTGGAATGAAATACAAAGTTCTTTGTAAGATGTATGGCACCTTGGCTGTCACTATATAACTTGCCCAACTCCTACTTCTTACCCAATTCATCTAGAAACCTTTGTAACCAAATCATTTCTTTACTAGCCTCTGTAGCAGCAACATACTCTGCTTCTATTGTTGAGAGTGCAACAACACTTTGCAGTTTTGAGACCCAACTGATAGTTGTTTCACCTACAGTAAAAACATACCCTGTTGTGCTTCTCCTATTATCTCTATCACCCGCCATATCTGCATCAACATATCCCCATAGAGCAATGTTTGAACCAACAAAGCATAATTCTTGATTTGTGGTAGCTCTCAAATACCTGAGAATCCACTTCACCGCCATCCAATGTTCTTTTCCTGGATTGCTCATGTACCTGCTTACAACTCCCACAGCATGTGCAATATCAGGCCTTGTGTAGACCATTGCATACATTAAGCTTCCAACAATTGATGCATATGGAACTTTAGACATATGAGCCATTTCTTCCTGAGTCTTGGGACACTCCTCCTTACTTAATTTGAAATGGCTAGCCAAAGGTATACTAACTGGTTTTGTATTTTGCATATTAAACCTTTTCAACACCTTTTCTATGTACTCACTTTGAGACAATGTTAATT
>APFE030607436.1:0-31884 GCA_000404065.3 Pinus taeda
CTTCTTTTAATTTTATAATATTATCTTTATCCCTAGAAAAAGTTAAATTGTTATTATGTATAGGATTGTGAATGGTAGTTGTTGGAATATCACTGTTGAAAGTACACTCAAGAGTAGCACAGGGATCCTTCACTTTTTATTTTTGTGCTTCTTCATCCAAAAAAAAAAAAGATATGTTTCTAAATTCCATCGACCATTAGACTTTAGGAGAGGGATCCTTTACCTCTTCACTTTGTGATTCTTGATCCAAACTATCCAAATAATAATAGATATGTTGCTAAGTTTCATAGACGTTTGAACCTTTTCTTTCAGGATTTGTCGCTAATCTTTCTGATTCTTTTAGCTCTGCAACTTTCAAATTCTCAAATGAAACAACATTGTCTACTTTTTTCATGCTTCATGTGATGCTTCTACATTTGTTTTGTCTTATGGTGTCTTCATTCCTTACATAATCTTATTTTAATTCTCTTTTACTTCAGTTCATATATCACAATGGTTTTTTTTGTAGTTTCCTGTGGATTCTTCGTAATTTCTTTTGTCACCTTTCTTTTTGGTTCTAGCATGATCCTTTTTATTCTTCTTCATTTCATATATTATTTTCAACAATTATCCTTTCTGAAGTAGCTTTGATTTTATGGTATCTTCTATTTCAGTAGCATCTTCATCTTGCAATATCATCATAGACTTTAGTCTTAAAATTTATTTTGTCTCTATGATTTCAGTTTCCTCTCTCTACTAGAGTTTCTTTGACTTCTTTATTTTCTTCTTGAGGGTAACACTTTGAAAAAACCCTACCTCTTCTTCCTTTTCTCTTTGGACAAATATTTTTTTCTTCTAATGCCTCAATAAAATAATTTATTACTAAACAAGGTTCCCAATTGTCATTTCTTAATTTTTTTTCCTCAACAAAATTTTGATTAACCCAAACTAATATAAGGCTTTGTCAAGATTCCTACAATTCTTCTAGATATTAAATGCCATTATTCTAGGGCTACTGATCAACTAGTAGGATAAAATTATCTCCTTCCCCTTTAGAAAATGCATCAAAATCCTAATATGGTAGAAAAAAATAGTTTCATACCTACCTTTATAACTAATAAATTTGTAGAGAATGAACAATCGCTCCTTTGACATTGTTATACTATATAGAAAGTATCCTCTAATTCTATCTCGGAATTTGTGAACACCATTAAATGAATTAGAGCTTACAAAGGAGAAAACTATGCAACATAAAATCAACGAACTTTTTTACATAATGTGATTCATTGGACGATATTAGTAGCCTTAAATCTCTTAGTATGGCTCCCATTGCTTACGAATTAAACCTCTACCTAATCATAAATTGGAATAAGCCTATATGAACTATTTGGAATATTTGATTTCTTTAGCTCTCTATGTAAATGGATTTACTTCAAGCTTGTGCACATTAAATAGGACTTATATCCATTATCAATTTTACAGGCATATCAACAAGCCCATTAGAGGAGTAATGTAGTCTACCTACTCCATTAACGATGATATATGCATCAATAAAACATTGAGCCATCATACTTAACTCCATTGCATGAGAGTTATAATATTGTGACCTTATTATCACTCTGAAATCGTTTCGTGATGTAAATATGGCATTCATAGGTTTTAGTTGAGGTTCCAGTTTTAGTTGGGTGACCAATTTGGTGAAATTCACTTATTACGGCTTCATTGCTAGAAACAATTACTAAGACATTCAAGCACTATTTTTAATAGTTCTCATAGTGTTTTTATTAATTACCAAAGGCTTGAGGACAAGGCATAAGGCCTAAATCATGAACTCAATGTTAAGCACATGTAATACTTTATTAGGCCTAAAGGCCCAAATACTGTTAACTTTAGAAGCCTTCACAAAACCAGGCCCTTGGTGCACCTGTTGTAAATTGAAAAAAAGAATTAATCTACAGGAATGTTTGTTTCGCGTGGTCCATTTATTAGCCATACCTATCAAACAACATTGCATACTTATTTTTACATTAGGTTCAACTCAAACAAACAACCTACTTTTACGATAGGCAATTCCTAATGTGGGTAAAAATCCCAAAAAAACTATCCTAAAGTATTTCATGTTTAGGGGTTGCTCTTTAGTTGACCTTAATGTGCCCGATATCCATTTAAGCCCGGTCCTCAAGATAGAAATTGTGAAAATCGTGGGTTCATGTCATTTCTCCAACAGAGATTGTTGGAAATATTATTTTAATTAATGTGAAAGATATGGGAAGACTATACATGTTGAAGATAAAGATTGTAAGATGAAGATTGTTGGAAATATTGTTGTTGGACTTTTGATGCCTAGATTGGATATCTTATATTTGAATTCATTTTTACTCTAAATACCTATTTTAAATGGGAGCATAGGATATATGGTTCAAATGATTATTCTTGGACATTTCCAATGGTATATGTTGATATATGTTTCTCGTGCTAACTCCAACACATTGAGGACATATGAAATAAGATTATGTCAAGCTGACTAAGCCATGTAGTATGAGTTAGCTCACCCAATTTTACAAGTAGGGGTGACTTGAGTATAATTGAAAAACATCTAAGCTCAAAGAGATTCGAAGTGTGCAAAAGAACATAGGGAATACTATTGACATTTTAAAAGTGGATCAAAATTTTGGTTTAGTAAGTGAACGATTCATTTTTCCATTTTGTGATGTTTTTGTTATGAAACCAGCTCAAGAAAAGATAGAAAAGATAGATCAATGCATTATAATTCAGCCTCTTCGAGGGGGCAACCTCCTTTACATCACATAAATGAACAATTCTTCGATGATACAAATGAAAAGACCTCCTTTCTATATATAGGAGTCTAAAGGGTCATAACATAATCAGAGCCAACATAACAATAATAATGTAAGGGTACAATAATAACAATAGTGGGCTTCTATGGGGCACAATAGTAACAATGTGGGCACTGCATTGGTACATCAATATAATAAGTGGGTTGTACTAATAACAATAAGGGGTTACACTAGTAGTATATGGGCCAGATGTTAGGCCCCTATACTACTAGTGTAGGGGCCTAACAGCTTCTTTGTCTTCGTCTATGAAAGTGTAGAGGACAGAAGCCTAATCTTTAGAAACAGACCTTATTTTATGGGCCCCCAAGGAATATATCTCAACAAATGGTCGCCAGATTTCGACCCAGCTCAGGATGTCCCATCTGCTGTTCCGGTGTAGGTGCAGCTTCCCCATCTTCCCCTCCACTACTGGAACCAGAAGTCTCTTCATATCATCGGCAACGGATTAGGAAAATACATAGATCAGGCTGCAAGAAAATATCAATATTCATGTGTGTGCATCTGTGTCGAAGTCGACCTAGAGGAGGGTCTACCGGAAGCCATTAAACTAACAATAGCAGGATGGACGCATGTACAATAGTTGGACTATGAACAACTTCCATTCAAATGTAGACACTACCATGGTTACGAGCACTTTGCCAAACATTGCAAGAAAAAGGCGGAAGAACAGTTAGACAAACAGATCGGTGAGCAATGGACCCTAATACAAAAAACCACCAATCATAGAGGCACTTCGAAAGAGGCACCAAGCAGCTCCATCCCCATCCAAGAAAAGAACTCAAATGACAAAGAAAACAGATAGAGCAAGTCAGCCACAATAGCCCCAGAAAACTTAGATCAAAACGTCCCTCCTATCTCTAACAAAGAAGATGAGGAAATGGCTCACCTGGAAGTCCCACAAGGAAGCCCTTCCAATCCCTCATACGCAGATGTCACAAGGAAAAAACCAGTTGAAAGCTCCGACTCATTGGAGGAGGAAAACTACGAGCAGCCCACAAGAAAATTCGGCAGGAAATCTCGTAGAGAGGCAAGGGAAGAGGAGGTGGAAAGGCTCAAAACCCAAGGAAGCGAGCCCACAATTGAGATGTCTATCGAGAGAAACTCCAAGAATAGGCCCCCTAAGGGAGGCTCCCACCCCACCCCTGGTAAATAATGCGCCTCATCTCTTGGAACTATAGAGGTCTGGGCAACCCCATGAAAGCAGAAGCGGTCAAGGATCTACTCAAAATAGAACCCTCTGACATTCTCATGCTCCAAGAGACTAAGATAGAAGGGAAATCCATTTTAGACATCAGCAAGAAGAAATGGAAGAAAAGTGCAAGAAGAGCAGTCAGCTCAAGAGGCTCATCCAGAGGGCTTGCAACTCTCTAGACAAAATATCTCTTCGAGTTGATCAAATCCCATGAGACCCAGCACTGGATTTTTACGGAGCTAACACATTGTTCAAGTAAGTTGACCATATCCCTCTTCAATCTTTATGTACCAGTCCTGTATTCTGAAAAGAGAGTTTGTTGGAATTCACTTAATGAATTTTTAGAGCAGCACTCCCCTAGTAATATCATTCTTGTTGGGGATTTAAACATTGTTTTAAAATCCAAAGAAAAAAGGGGAGGAATCAATAGCAGAGACTCCATGCTCCCCATGGTTGAAGACCTCATACAACAATGGGATCTCCTTGATTTCAATCCGGTCAAAGGGCTCTATACATGGACCAACAACATAGTGGGAGAGGAACATATATCAGCCTGTTTGGACCGATTTCTTGTCCAAGACACTCTCATGATGAATAAGAAGATAATCATCACCAAAATTCTACCGAAATTGACCTCAGACCACAAACCAGTTCAGCTCATTCTGGAATATGAAGAAGATCTGGCCCAATCCCCTTCTGATTTAGCCCTCTTTGGATTGAAAGGGATGGATTCATTGACACAGTGAAAGCAGCATGGGCCAAATCCTTCACAAGGTCCTCCAGCTATGTGTGGGAACAAAATCTCAAAGCCACAAAGCAAGCCCTGAAGAATTGGATAAAGAAACCAGCTCCAAACCCAACTAGTAAAAGAAAAGAAATTGTTCAGACTTTAGAGGTGGTGCAAGTCGAACTGGAAATCAGAGATATCACTCCAACGCTGCTCAACAAAGAAGTTAAATTACAATGCTCATCATTTTGATCTTTTTGAATGGAGGAAGAGTACTTGAGAATCAAGTCTCGAAGTCTGTGGTTGAAGGCAGGTGACCGGAACACCTCCTTCTTCCATCGCCAATATCGAGCAAGACTCTCTAGAAAACACATCTCAGAAATTACAACAGCAGAGGGGTAGATCTGCAAAGGGTTCAACCAGATAAAAGAGGTAGCTGAAAGACATTTCAAACATCTCTACACCGCAGACATCCAAACCAACAAGGAAGAAACTGCCGATCTCCTCTCTAACATCCCTCTCCTGGTCAGCCCTGAAGACAATGCCATTCTCACTAAGCCCACACCGAAGAAGAAATCATAAAAGTCATCTGGTCCATGGAATTGAACAAGGACCCTGGGCCTGATGGTTTTACAATACACTTTTACAAAACTTGCTGGGACATCATCAAAGCTGACCTTTTAAAGATGACAAAAGGATTTATGAAAAAAGACAAAGTAGGAGGAGGAACTAATTCCACCTATCTTGCCCTTATCCCTAAAGAAACAAATCCTAAAACCTTTGCCAGATTCAGGCCTATATCGCTTTGCAACGCCTCCTATAAAATTCTGGCAAAGCTCCTAGCAAACAGGATCAATCCATTGCTCAACAGGCTGATTTCATGCAATCAAGGTGGCTTAGTAGAAGGCATGCACATACTGGATAATGTCATCCAAGTTTAGGAGATAATCCACTCAAGCAAACAGCGAAAAGAAAAAGGCATGCTGACAAAACTTGACATGGCCAATGCTTTTGACTGAGTCAATCGAGCCTTCCTCTTCAAAGTCCTTCATTCCTATGGTTTCTCCTCCCATTTCGTCAATCTCATCTCTGCTTGCCCTGACAATCCCTGGATTGCCCCTCTAGTAAACGGTCGCCCTACTCCCTTTTTCCAAGCCCAAAGAGGCCTCAGGCAAGGATGCCCACTCTCTCCCTTCCTATACATCCTGATGGCGGATTCTCTCAACAGAAAGCTAACAGTTGAAAAAGCCTCAAGTTCCCTTCCTGGCCTCAAACCTTCCAATACCTCTCCAGCTCAGAATCACGCTCTTTTTGCGGATGATTCCCTCCTCATGGGAGGTACCTCAGTTAGAATAGCCAAAGCTTTTGACTCTGTCCTTAAATGCTATTGCAGGGTCTCTGGTGCCTCAATCAATGAAAGAAAAAGTGAAATTTATGGTTGGAACATTAGCTAGCAAGAGCTTACAGGAATCTCCAACATTCTTGGATTCAACGGACATGCCCACTGGGAGAAGATTAAATACCTCGGCCTACCCATCACTAACTTTTGCAATAAGAGGTCACTGTGGTTAGAAATCATCAGCAAAATTAAATCAAAAATCTCAGTCTGGGGAGGTTACTGGCTCACAAAAGGAGGTAAGTTCATCCTGATCAAGGTTGTGTTATCTGCGCTCCCAATATACCAAGCAGCCTTCCTTCTCGCCCAAAAAAGTGTGACGGATCAAATCTCCAAATTACTTCGCGACTTCCTTTGGCAGGGGGGAAAGGGAATCAACAAAAATTTCATTTGGTGAAATGGGAAACGGTCAAACTCTCAACTTCTGAAGGAGGCTTGCAAATCCACAACCCTGCAATAGTCAATCTAGCGATGGGAGGCAAAATCATGTGGAACCTTTTTAAATATCCCAAGCACCCAGTCAGCGAAACTTTGAAGTCGAAGTATGCTCACAAAGTCCTGCTCAGAAATCTGCAAGCAAGCCAAACAAATCTCAACACTCACGTATGGTGATTATGCAGCAAAAGCTTGAACTTCTTCAAAGGAAATGCGTACAGGATCCCATGCAACGAAAAGCAAACAAATTTGTGGCATGATCGTATAATGGATCGAGACCCCCTCGCAGAAAATGAAGAAATCGCAGAACTGAAAAATTGGCTGGAATGTGCAGGGATAAACAACATTTATGATCTATCCAAATGGGACAGTCACGATGATTGGCAAGGGTGGGACTTCTTTGGAGTTCCAGACCGCCTAAATCAGCAAAAACGCATCCTTGAAGATCTGTTGGAAGAAGCGGCCCCAGTGAATAGGAAAATAATGACAGCTGGGGGTGGGGGACATCTGGAACCTATACAACAGCAGAAGCGTACAACGCCCTCCAGCCAATCAGGAACAGTAGTAAACCACCGGAGTTTTGGAAGAAATTTTGGGATCCGCTAGCATTACCTAAAGTAAATTTCTTTTTTTGGACACTGGTTCACAACAAGTTGTTAATAGGAGACGATCTGATAAAAAAAAGCATAGCTGGGCCGCACAGATGTGAGCTGTGCAGAAGCAGCTCAGAAATAGCCAAGCACCTCTTCATGGAATGTAATTTTGCCAAAGTAGTTTGGAGACTCATTCTCCATGAGTTACAAATCATAATCCCCCAATTTAACTCTGTAGCAGACCTATTTGACGCATGGAATCAATGTTATCCTAAAAAAATCCCTAGCAAATCATATTGGAGAAAAGTCTAGAATGCCATCCCCAAATATGTACGCTGGCAGATCTGGTTGACCCGGAATGATCTGATTTTCAATGAAAAGCAGCAAACCCCTTTTTCGGTAGCAGCAAAGGCCAAAGCCTTCCTCCTCGAAGCAGCACAACAATAATACTTTTTAGATGACACTTTGCTTCTCCCTGAAGAAGAGGGTGGTTGGGACCCCTTTCTCCCTACCCTCGGAAGTAGTTACCAGCCCCTCAAGCAGCGAATCCGGAATGGCGTAAAAGAGACTTTGAAGCTAATATTCAAGAATGGTGGAGAAAACAAAAAGTTACCACGATCTTCTTTGACAGAGCCTCCAAAGGTAATCTTGGGACAGCAGGAGCAGGAGGGGTCATCTATGCCTCGGATGGTTCAAGAAGGGATAGTTTTTGCTGGGGCATCGGGTAGAAAACCAACAATCAAGCAGAGATCTAGGGCGTGCTCAGAGCTTGTCAAATTGCTAGAGACAGAGGAGACAAAGAATTCCAAGCGTTTGGAGACTCAGAGATCCTAATAAAAAATTTAAAAACGGGCAAAATGTTCACCAATGCAAGCCTCAACAAAACTCGGAATAGATTAAAGAGAATCCTGCTCGACTTTGACTCCTACAAATTCCTCCATATCCTCAGAAACTTGAACAGTGAAGCAGACCTGTTGGCGAACAAAGGTTGCACTCTTGGGAAAGGGCAGCTCCTCATAAATGGTGAAAGTTCATTCCATCCTTGTAATCCATGAGCAATCTGCATTTTGTAATAGTACAAGAAACAGAAATAGAAGCAATGTAATGATGGCTTCCACAATGTAAGTCCAATCTTTTTCTCAATAAATAAAACATACCCGTTTCAGTTAAAAAAAAGAGATTGATTTTGTTAATGAATTTAGACACTTAGGAGTTAGTTAAGTTGAATTTGGTTTAATGTGTCTATTAAATAAAAGTGTGTTTCCTCAATATGCATTAGTTGCATTGTAATTCAAGAGTCATGATATGTTCTAGACATAGAGCGACCCAACTACTAATATTATCTTCAATTCTAATGGTTATTGATCCATAGATTAACATAGACTGGTCTGTGATCTTTATATAAAGAGCATGGAGGGTCTATTATAGCATATTTTATCAGGTTTATTATAATATGCATGATTTAGCCTAATGATATCATTCCCTTCCATTTTGCACCTTTAAAAAACTCTTGAGAAAACAAAACTTAATTGACATATGCAACTATTACTTAAGAAAACTATGTATATGTGCTAGTTTTCTTAAAGTAATTAGTGTATGCCTTCAATTTGTGCTAAAAATAAATAAATGTGCACATAATAGTGTGTTTCAATGTAGGGTTTATGAATTTAATAAGATTTTTGGTCTTGTATGTTGTCCCTAATGACCCAAACAACCTTAGATGAGTAGTTAACGATATTCTAAGAAGAGGAGGTGGGTACACTTATTTGTCTAAGTTTTCTTCCTTTTCCACATATGTGAAATCCCCTAAGTTTTTTAAATAGTCCTTTTAGTTGAGAATCCCTATTTCCTTGTCTCTAGATCATTCTTCTAGCATTGGAAAGTGACTCCTCTTTTATTTTATTTTTCCTGAAGAGGAAGACATAATCCTTTTAGTTGAGAATCCCTATTTCCTTCTCTCGAGATCATTCTTCTAGCATTGAAAAGTGACTCCTTCTCTTTTATTTTCTTTGTCGTGAAGAGGAAGACATTGTAGAGGATATTTTAAATGGCTCTAGTTAAAGGGAATCATAACACTTTTTTGAGTAGTTCTTACAACAAAGAAACAAAGAACCAAGTGTTTCAGAGCCCTATATTTTTTTTTACTTCATCAATAAGAGACTCATTTCATTATGTCCTAATTTTAAGTATTTTTAAATATATATTATGATGATCAATTGTTTTCTTGATTTCTTTCATTATGATCACTTATATTTTCTTAAAGTATGTTGTTGTCATATGTTCTTGTCTCTTTTCACTGTAAGATCCCAAATAATATCTTACAGTGAAAATGTTTTGCAAGTGGATCTACTCTAGTCTCAAGATTTCTCTGTAACCTATAAAACTCTAATAAGTAGCTATTAATTATTTCTTCATTGCTCTTTGATTGAAATGAGTTTTTCTTCCATTTTTTTGTTATGGTTCATAACCTTATCATTAGGAGTTAATACCATAAATAGAATTGGCAATTGAAATAGGCACAAACTTATTCAATTTTGTCTCTTAGGGTTAGTTTGATTTTTTGTGGTTAATTTTAGCTTTATTTTACTCTCTATTTCAGTCTATAATTTCAATATTAAACCCTGTTTACAATACCTTGCAATTTTTTGTTGGTTCATTAAATAATTTTCTGCATAATTGTCTTTTATACATTTTTTTGTCTTCAAGGAACTTGCATATATACACATGTTTCTTGAATAATAGTCACATAAATACACGTGTTTATTCAATAGCAATCACGTATATGCCCCAGAGGTAGAAATTTTGACCTTCTAGGATTTGAAATTCATCCTTAATGGTCCCATGGCTTCTATATGAGTGTTTTTTTTCTTGTATTGGGTATTTTTATTTCTCTAAAAGTCTAAGAAAGTTATTTTGATTGTATTTTCAAAATTATAAAGAAGTTCTCTTTGTTTCTAGGTTTAGGCTGTTAAGTTTTTAAAAGGTACATTTTTTGGAAAAATATCTTGGTTTTTTAGTGTTAGAAGTAAATTAACGGAGCAATGAAATACACAAAATTAAATAAAATTAAAACACAAATACATAAATGCATAAAACAAGAGATACACAAACATAAGTGGTTCACCCAATTTGAGCTTATCCAACAAAATTAAGAGATCATACAACCTGTTGTAATTTACTCTTCTCTCTCACATAGTCTCCTCTCTCTTTAATAATCATACACATCTACAAAGCAATTCGATCATATAAAATAATAAGGAGTTTCCTTATAATGAAAAAAACCCTAAATTAAACATAATTTCTACCCTCAAATAATCTTCCTAATGAACTACCTAGATTGTCTACAAAATTACAGTATTTTACAAGGCATTGTTTCATCTATTTTACCTTTAGGCACCTAGAACCCCACCACTATTGGGCTCCAAACATGCCCCCACTAGACCACCCAAGCAACAATAGTGGGAGGGAAATCCCACCCACACCCCCTCATGGCCTGACTCAAACAAGACCTATAAATTAGGAAGATAATTTTGCTATCCACTTCCAACATTTAGTTCTTGTGTTTCTTTATTATCACTTTCTACATTTCTTAATTCTCATAATCTTGTTTATGAGCTTTGATTCTTTCTTCTTTGTATCTATTACCTATTAAGAAGCTAATAGAAAAAAATTTCTTGCTTTGCATTAGGGGTTACATTTCCTTTTTACTTTTTTGCTTCTTTTGCAACAATGAAAAAAAATAAATAAAAAAAATTGTTTGCTTTAATAGTTCATTTCCTTTCATGTCATTAATACATTAGTGCTTGAAAAGAAATAATCTTAACGAACATTTTCCTCTTTGGTTTATTATTTTCATTCATAAGTTGTGTAGTTGCAATAGTTTCTAAGTCTTGTTGTCAAATGTTCAATCTCATGGGAACTGTACTTGGTTGCATTTTTAGATTTCAAAAAGAGAAGATATTTTTTTATTTATTTCTAGAACATTTCAGAAAGTCCAAAATCAACTTAGTGATTGAAAAATAATTAATTGCTTTTATAGTCATTTTTCTTATAATTGGTTTTGTGGAGTCTTAAAACATCATGAGATGTAATATCATTTCCTTTTGAGCAACCAATGACCTCTAAAATAAACACTTGAACATAAAACCAACTGGACTTTTTTCAGTTGCAATACATCAACTTGTAGTCTATGTTGTATGCCCTAGGGCCAAGATTGGAGATTAAACACTTTAAGGCCACCAAAATAAAACATAGTATCATTAAAGAGTGTTCACAATCCAACATTGTATACGTTTTTTCGTGGAACCTCCTCTAACATAAGAGTAAGCACTAGGTTGTGTTTGGGTAAGTGAAGAGTCGTACCCCCTCTCTAGCTTATCTTGATGTTTGTGAAGTAATATATTTATGGGAAATTTTATTGGGAATGATCCTCTATGGATCATTATTTCATGAAATTTCAAGATGAGATACCTAGCCCACATGTGTGGTTTTGACTAATGACACCCCTCTAGTTGTCAACTACAAGTTTGCATCTTAATTTTCTATCCTTAATTACGAGTTGGCATATTGGTTGCAATTTTAGTTATCATCTTAGATAATTAAGACATTTATAACAAATAATGGTGGAAAATTATGTGGAAGTCGAAGAATTTTGTAAGAAATGAGGTATAACAAGGTGAAATACTACATACACACCTTAGAATAATGGATTTACAAAAAGGATGAACAAGATTCCACTGGAGAAAGCAATAAATTTTCTACCACTACAAGTTGAGTGGCCATTTGGAAGCAAAGTGTTGATGAATTCATCTAAAGCTTCACCCTAGAAACCACGTAACCAAGAGTAGAGTGTGAAGAGTGAAGAGTAATGACGATAAAGTGTTCCTTTCATCTCTATTCCAATTAGTAGAATTTATTCGATTTGTAGTAGCGAAAGAAGTCAACCTCACTAATGAATCAACTAGTTGTTCAATGGAAGTAAGAGAGAGAAACAAAGGATATCAAACATGGGTTGAAATTTATTTTATTATGAGCTAGTTAAATAATGACAGGCCAATATATAAACTATATTACTAGATATAAAGCCTCCTACAACCACCATATAGGGGTATGCAAGACTATCATTCAATTGACATGGTTGTAAAGAAATTTTTCCATGCTAGGAAGTAATTGGCCATAATAAGGAAAGGAGCCAATGACCTTGTATGAAAATTTTACTTCATGACATAGCTTGTTGGGGTCATACTAAATAACAAGATCAACATTTGACTTGGGTTCATTAACTACCAAGATTGACCATATCCAAGTTTCAAAGAGATGGTAATCGCTACTAATATTAGAGTTTAGATTTGAATATTTCTTAGAGCTTAGAATCAATGAGCAATCATTTTCATTTCATGAACAAGTAAGCCAAAAATTAGATCCAAAGGTATAGTTAGAAATCGACCCAATAACTAGATCCATCAACCAAATTCAAAGCCATGTTCCAAATAAGTAGATTGAATGCACATTGATCTAGATTGACTTTTTATAATATTTTGTAGACTACAAAGATTCTCAATGTGAATATGTGATCTGAAATGGATATGTAATGTCCCCACACTCAAATGATTGAAGAAGATAGCTTTGAATATAGACATTTAATAACCTATAAGAGGGTGAATCTTTGGTAGATAAGATTCCACCAATAACACAACCAACTACTGTAGCATTAATTATATCATGTTTATTCCTTGCCTTCTCAATAAGGAATTCTCTTCACAATATTTTTTTATGTTTTATTTTTTTTCCTTAGCACTACATTTTCTTAGTATACATTACTTTCTCCTTTCATATTTTTAATTTTTCCATTTCCATTACATAATCATGTCAAACAATAACATTAATGCTTCTTTTGAGGAAATACTATGAGATAAAGGGGTGCTAAGGGTTTAAGTAATAACAATTTGTTTTTATCATAAATTATGTAATTTGTATTGGAATCGAAGTTATATAGGGTTCAACTCAATTTTAATGAAAACTCCTAGAGAAACAGTGGGACCTTTTACATGTTTAGAACAATGACTAAAGGAATTGAGAGAGAAACAAAGTGAGAACGTTTCCTCCCACTTGTGGATCCCATGAAACAATGTTAAAGGTTAGCCTCCAATGCAACCAAGATATTGCTAAAGAAAACAATAATGTTACTATTAATACAATTTCCCCCACAATTCCTTCACTCTATATGTCCATCTTGTAAGAAGAGAAATTTTCTAGGTGCACTTGTTGATTTGTTTAATATAAAAAGTAGGGAGGGAAATGATCATGTTATAGCAAGCTTTTAGCTTGAATGTGAAACCCATTTAATGATTCTCATTTCCCATATTTTCACCTACCCACACACAGTCCATTACAACCTAGATGTCTGCCTTGTATTTCATTGTATTGGAAAATAGTGTTTACTTTCTTCTAGATTTTATTATAGCTCAGTTGGATTATATCCCTTTCTTCTGAAAAACCAATGACAAGGACAAATTCATGAAATTGCAATAAGACAATAAAAATTCCCAATATAAATGCCTCGAGATTTCCAATTTCACTAAAATTTAATTAACTAAAACACAATGCAAATTTAAATGTATCTTAATATCAAATCCCATTAATAAAATTGTTGAAGTGGATGGTGTAATTAGGGAGGAATCCCTGAATTTATCCTTAGATTTGTATGAAAGATAAACATATTTAAATTCACATCTAACAATTGATTATGAGAACATTTCTCACCGTTTTTAACACTAACCCACACATATTGGAATACCATATGCCAACATAGCATAGATGATATTTTCATTGCCCCACCTAGAATTTTGAGTCACGTTAACATTAATTCCACTACCAAAAAATCAAACCAAGGGTGGACTATGGATATTCATTTGGTTATGGATTGACTCTAGGAACTTAAGATGAAGATTTCCAAAGCTTCCTATCTCTATAAATAAACTCGAGCGTGTTTCCCCCAAAAACCATTTTCTTTGATTGGAATGAATAGAATTTCCCTTCAATAAAGAAAAGCAATCCATATTTTTTTAGAGATTGAAAATTTCAAGTGACATAGATGGAGATTGTGTAAAAAAAAAATTACAACATGAAGGCTTACCCCTTTGAAGTATTTATCAAACACAGTGCAAATGTCTTGATCTAGTTTCACTTCATCTACTAGAATTGTAAGGTCAAACCCCTTAAGACTAAATTAAAGAAAAACCATAGAAGTATTAGGTAAAGAATCACCAAAATTTAGCACAATGTCATCAACCAAAAAATAGGTAATTCTTAAGTACGGTTAATCTTAAAGGCTAATCTTGTCAAGTGGAATCAATCAAGGAGGACATGTAAATTGGGCCTGAGCAAAGTTCATCAAACAGTAGACAAAAATATCACCTACAAAAAAACTAAGATATGGGTGAATTTCAACACTACATCCACAAGTGAACCTCAACATATCAAACCCATGAGAACCATGCATGGCCTAATAGTATGCCCTTGTGATGAGGCAAGGAGGTGGATAGGTCACCACAAACATACTTACTTGATAATGAATTTTTAAATTGGTGGGAAAAATAGATCATAACAATTGATGACTATCCATATGTATGCTTGTATTTCTGATGAAGTATAGAGTTTTCCATACCTCCCAATTCCATGTGGGTGACATAGGTATCATATTTTTATTTTAAAGTTATGTAATTTTTATTGTTGTTCTTTTTATAAAAGTAATTCAAGAAGCGGGGAAATATTTCTGATGTGGACAAACATCTAACAAAAAATATTGATTATGTAAATGTGGGACGAATGTGATGTAAGGGTTTCCCGCATTACGTTAAGGTAGAAGAGAGGATTAAAATAACAAATACATAGACCAAATTATTTGAGTTGATGGATCTCAGAGAGTTTTACTCACTAGATACCAATGGCACAAATCAAAGAGATTTTAAGGCATATATAATGCTTAGTAGTAGGAGTACCACTGGTGTTGGTGTACCTTTTTTGATAGGTGGCCAACACTATAGTATACTGCCATGAGACCTAGGGCCTCAAGCCTAGATATTATGTATTTTATAGTAATTGGTTAGATACATGGATGTATGATGAAGGGCAATGAGCCTAATTTTGTAGGACATATATCCACATTTTGTGTTTGATGAATATTTAAATTGTTTATGATGCTTTCAATTTTTATTAATGATATATCTGTGTGTGTGTGTGTGTGTGTGTGTGTGTGCGTGCGCGCACTTGCACCAAACCAATACATAATTAGTTAATGCATTAGAAACATGATTTCTAATTCTAGAAATATGAATAGGGTAATTCTTGAAGATTGAGTGTGAGAAACGCTCTTATGTACAAATTTTCTTTTGCATTATAAAATGGCCTCAAGTGGCCACGTTGTTTGGGCATGTGGTGTGTTTCCATCTTATAGGGTTTATATCATGTAAAAATATTGGCATTATGATATTTGATCTAGTTTTTTAAGTAATAATTAACGATGTTCATCTTGTATGGAATGCCTTGTTTCCTCAAACAAGTATTAATGGGTTGCAACTAAACAACTACTTGTACAAGAAAAATCAAAGTAGGCGAAGGGTTTGTTTGAAGAGACTACATGTTTCTCATAGGAATATGCTTGTAGATTTACTAGATTTGAACTTCCAAAGGATAGATTCAAGGCCAAAATTTTCACTATCAAAATTTGGGACACACAAAGACTCACTTGGAACACACTACATGATGGGTTTATAAACAAGTAGAAAAATTAATAAGGATCTTTTCAAAAGTAAAAACTACATATTAGTTCAACTATAGCACCAAAAGCCTTGATATAAGTTGTGAATATATGATGCCCATATCAATGCAAAGAACACTAGCTTAAATAGCTAGAAGTCTCCACAACATTAATTATGCAACCTATTTAAGCGGGTAGAGAACTTCCCTAATAATTAAGATAGATAAAATTAAATTAAATAGTCTCTTAGCATAGTTCTCTTTACAATCCTTGCTAAAACAATCTAGACAGGAATATAATATTTCCTTAGATATTTGGAACCTTAGAAATACCCATTCATTTAACCCTCGTCTCTCTCTCTCCTCTCGCCCCAAGGATAGTTCAATTGGTCGAGAATAGTGCTAAAGAATAGTGCCAATTGGGAGTTCACGGTCAATCTCCTTGGTGGAACGCCCATATGATTAATTAAAAACTGTGATTGTACAGCCACTTAGTGACTAGAACCACATTTGGAAAAAAATAAAAATAAAAAAATCTATATATAATGTAAAAATATTCTTATGATATTTGATATAGATGTTTGAGTAGTAACTAACGATGTTCATCTTGTATGGAATACCTTGTTTCCTCAAACAAGTATTAATGGGTTTCAACTAAACAACTACTTGTACAAGAAAATTCAAAGTAATTGAAGGGTTAGTTTGAAGAGAGAACATGTTGATCATAGGAAAACCCTCATAGATTTAAAAACTTTGAACTTCCAAAGAATAGATTCAAGGCCAAAATATTTCACTAGTAAAATTTGGGACACACAAAGACCCACTTGGAGCACACTATATGATGGGTTTATAAACAAGTAGAAAATTCAATAAGGATCTTTTCAAAAGTAAAAACTTCATATAAATTCAACTATGACACCAAAAGCCTTGATATAAGCTGCAAATATAGTGCCCATATCAATACAATAAACATTGGCCTAAGTAGCTAGAAGTCTCCACAACATTAAGTATGCAACCTATTTAAGAGGGTAGTCAACTTCCCAAATAGTTAGGATAGATAAAGTTGAAAGAAGTAGTCTCTTGACATAGTTCTCTTTATAATCCTTGCTAAAACAATCTAGATGGTCTTTTGGGCGATTAAAAATAAAACCAATTCTATCCATTTCCTTCAATAATTAAGAACAAGGAAATTTAGTAGGAATATAATATTTTTTTTAGATATTTGGAACCTTAGAAAAACTCATTCATTTAACCACAAATCAATGGATTAGAGAGAGAGAGAGAGAGAGAGAGAGAGAGAGAGAGAGAGAGAGAATATATCCACCTAAATTCTATAATACAAGCAATCAATTAAGACTGAGTGATTTCCACCCAACCATATATATGTTGATATGGGCACTAACTAATGGTATCAATAGGTCTTAACCAAGACCATTTCATTGTTAAGTTTTCTCAAGGATAAAATAACTTTTAGGCACTCACATTACTTTCCCAAAACAATACGAGTATTCCTTATTTGCTACAAAATCCCTCAGGAATTCCTCCCTCTGGTGCTTTTTAGTGTGGGCATAGAAAGGTTTACGCTAATATCTCAAAGATTCCACTAAATTTCCTTAGTTTGTTGGATTTTTTAATAGTCCTAGTGGCTCATTTGCATGGTTGGTTTGTTCTAAGGTATAATATATCTATTTTTGTTTATGTGAATGTCTCTAAATATTATTCTCCCCCTTTATCCAACAATCTCCCACACCACTTATTTCTTGCTCCAAAAATGTAGGGAAGACACTTTGCTAACTTTTAGTAAGTGATTGCCTAGATTGAGGTATTTGTTTCCTCCACTTCTCTAGACCTATTTTAACTTTGCAAACCAAGTTTTTAATAAGTGCAGGTTCAAGGTAGCATAAGATATATGTTTTTAACCATAAATCCACTTATACCCCCTCACCTTTCCCCTCTAGTGGTATCATAGCCCCTATAGGAGCTCCTGCCTTAATAAATATTTGTTATTTCATTAATATGAAAATTTAAATATATAGTGGTATTCAAAATATTCAAATCGCCATACCTCATAGTATGGAGCAAAGTATTTAAACTTATACCTAGTATTTTCAAGGTTGAAAAATTATGACATTACAAGATCTGAACAAGTGAATAGTTGTAAGTTTCAATAGTTGCAAGTGTAATTTGGAAATTAAACAAGGTTATATAAACTATTAAAGGCAATTTAAATGTAAAATTAGATAAGGCAAAAGAGATAATAAATAAATGAATGAATGAAAAATCAAAATAAAGATATGAGAGAAAAGACTAAGGAATGAGAAATGAAATCTTAGTTCTATTCACCTTCCCATTATCCCAACTCTTCTTATTTCTTCTTGTAGTTTCACTCTCAAAGGGTCTTATAAACATGGAAGAGAGTATGCACAAAGAGCCACTAACTACATTTAACTAGATATTTCCAAAACGAAAATTGAGCAACCATTCATAGCGGGTTTTCCCATTTAAGTTTCTAGGATAAAAAATTCATTGTTACCTTATGGTGTTTAATGGTTGTGTGGTTTTGATTTGTGAATTTATGTTTTAGTTCATATTTTAATGTCTATCAGTGGATAATGGGAATGTGAATGAGATACATATGTAATCAAACTTGTAAAATTACTAAAGTAATGGTTTCCCTTTTCTAATAGAGAGTACAATAACTCTATTACTACCATCAAAGGATGCATTTTGATGCCCATAAGTCAATGGTTATCATATTATATCCACAATGCTTTCATAGAAGGTTTCTAAATTGGTTTATTTGACTTTTTCTCTAATGCACCTTCATCCACATATTTTACTATATGTTAAGTATTTTCCATGTCCTTGAGTTGCAATTTCCTTATCGGTGTTGGAAACTTGACTAAACTAAGAGGAGGGTGAATTAATTTAGTGCATTCATGGACAATTTTTTCTTCTTCTTAATGTTTGTATGGACTATTAAGTGAGAAACATAACACCTTATGAACACAAATTTAACATATAAACAACGTGTAACATGTAAATCACATGATAAAATCAACACACAAAAGCAATCACATGTGGACACCAGATATAAGTGAAAACACATAAAGGCAAAAAACCATGAATGTGTTGTTGTTGTGATGAAGTGCAAGCTCCTACTTCCTCTATTACATCAGATTCTGGAGGTTGCAACCTCTCTTCAATTTTGCAATCTTCAACTTGTTGGGAAGCTCCTACTCCCTCTTACATAATTTTTTGTAGGTTACAACTTACAAGAGGCTCCTACCTCAATTTTTTCTGCAAGATACAACTTGTTTGGAAGCTCCTACTTCCACCTCAACAAGCTCCAACCTATTAGTTTTTAGGATATAACCTGAAAGGTGACCACAATCCCATGATACATAAAAGAAACAATGTGTTGGTTTACCTGGTCTTTAGTTTTGCATACCTCCATGTCTGTCTTTCCCTCTTCTCCTCCTCAAATCTGTTTGACATATGACATTTTATCTTTGTTTATTTATGTAAGGTAACTCACGAACAAAGACTCACAACAATTCAACACATCCACATACTCCCTGACTTGTTATCATTCCAAAATCACATATTTTATAAACAAGATTTGATGCATGTTAGTGTTCCACAAAAGAATATGAAGTGAATAGTCTTGCATCTTTGCATTTCACCAATTCGTTTCACACCTTTTCAAATTTCGAATACTAAGCAAAATAAATGCTCCACCAAATATTATTTTTAGCCACCTATAGTGATTAAATACTTCAACATAATGCCAATAACATGTAACTTTATAGGGATAGCATAAGACCGTGTAACTTTATAGGGATAACATAAGACCATGTAACTTTATAGGGATAACATAAGACTATGTAACTGAGCATTCATACCTCCAATCACCAAGCATCTCTAAGACTCACAAGCAACTGATCATTCATACCTCATGATCGACAACATGCCTTTGTTTTGCAACCTTATCTCTATGCCTACAACATACTACTTGTTGTAACTTTTTATGACACCCTTAAAAGTTACAAAAAAATTTCAAAAATTGTGAGTTTATTCCCTAGCCAAATCATCCAGCATATACAGATTTGATGAGGAAAATAGTTCCTATGTATTTTTCTATGCCATTTTAGTTTTGAAATTAAATAAATTTAATTTTATAAAATTATATATTTAATTTATTAAAACATTTTGTTTAAAAAAATTACTGGGCCAAACCCAATTTCCAAATCCATGTTATGTATTGAAGGAAGAGGCTAGGTCAACAATCGAAATTTATCCCCATGCAGGTAAAAATGAAGATACATGTTTCAAAAGTACATTTAAAAAACAAATCATTCCAATGTTATAAAGAGATTTCCTCAGTGTAAAATAATTTTACAGAGGTGAAAATGAAATTTTATAGAGGAGGCAAATGAATGTTTGGATACTTTCTTATCCAAAATTTTTATAGAAGTAAAAAGGGGGAGATGAGAAGATATTTTCATAATTTACCAAACATGGTTGGAGGCATGGTTTTCAAAACCATGGGGAATAAAAACAGTAGATTGTTTTCATAGAAAAAGAAGAATTATTTATGAAGTTTCATTTATTCATAAGTATACCAAAAGTGGGCAAAATTAAATATGAAAACATTGAATGGTGGCAGTAAATTGTTTTTAATTTCATTTATGAAATTCATAATTCATAAACAAATAAATGGTACAATGGAGAAGTATTACTGTGGGATTACAAAGCAATATTTTGAGATTTGATTTATGAAATTCATGAGGAATGGAACAATTTTACATGTCAAAACAAGACATGGATTTCAAACAATGAATGGTTTTATAGGATAAAATCATTTGAAGAAATATTTTGAGTTTTCATTTATAGAATTTATGGAAATATGATTTTATAAATTTTTAGGATATATTTTTATCAAAATATCTTATTCCCAAAAATTTAAGATTTATAGTTTTGAAAATTAAATAGTGATAAAAAATCAATGATTTCCAAATCATTTTCAAATTTCTCGACAATGATTAAGCACCTGAAGGATAATTAAGATACTTGAATTATCAAAGAATTTTATCAAAGGACATGAGATTAATCAATTCTATAAAAAGGGATCAATCAACCAGATTATGGGCATATTAATTGAGTTTTAGGGAGAAACTTCATTAACCTCCAGATTCTAAGGTAAAAGATCAACAAACAGAAGATTAAGGCAGATTTGTGACCAAAAATGGGCAACCGGTTTCAAGAATAAAGGAAATCAATCAACAATCATTGAGCCAATTTCTAGATTTGAGGGAGCAAAATCAGCAGTCAAGTAATCATTTCCAAATTTACAGGGTAGAATCTTAAATAGCTTCAAATTTCTTAGCAGAAGAATTAGAAACTAAAGGATCACTCCAAGATTTAAAGGCATAAGACTTTCTGCCATTTCTAGATTTTTTGCAGCAAATTTTATTTTTAGTTTATTTGGTTGAATTTGTTTCCTATAAACTAGTGACAATTTGAGGGAGACGTTTTCCTATATATTGTTTCAATTTCAATGTAAAAGGGTTGGATTTTGATGCCAAAACCCTGCCATTTTTATAAAGACTTTTATTACAAGAATTTTAATTGAAGTATTATGGCTTTAGTTTCATGGTAGAAATTTTTTCTCATGTATGTCTTTCCTTGTTATTCCATAATATGTTTCTGCATATGTTCAAGGTAACATAGGAGTTAGGGAAAAGATAGGTTTGAATATCAACCTCCCTGACAACCTATTGCAAAGTTAACATCTACATTGAGATTAGCTAATTGAACAGTTGTTTAAATTAGCTCATCTACATTATTTAATTGTTGTCTTCTGTCATCTCTTGAATGCATATCTATTTGGTTGTAGAATTCTTCTACATGCATCTACTATATTTGATTGATCAAGCATTCAGTATGAATACTTAATTATCCGTTTTCTCTTATTTTCCTCCACCAAACTCTTTAAGTTATGTTTTTCTATCAGAACTAGGCGTTGGCACTTTGATCAAGTTTCAACAAGAGAGGGATTTATTTTTGAGCAGAGATTGGATATTCATTAGCAACCACCTACAAAAAATAATAGATCTGGCCATTTATCTTCAAATGTTGTTGTCCAGTGACAATGAAAAACATTAAAAAATGCCTCGTAACACTTGAGGGATTCCCCTCTGGTTCGAGGGCTAGCTTGAACCTAAAGTTTGGTCGAGTTGGCTTGGCACAGTTTCACAGCCAAGAACTGCCTTCGAGAAACAAACACAATACTATTAGCAACATCACTAGCTCAATAAAATTTTCCATTTTCTTGCATCACAACTTCTTCATGTCACTTTTGTTCTACTGTTAACTTACTGCCACTTCTTTATTGGAGAAAACCATACTTATTCTACATTCACATTGCAACATACCTCAACATCAAAAAATACCTTAGCATTACAACACCTCCTCACAAACAAATGGTGACCACGCCTCTATCAAAAAATCATATGCAACCAATTACATAACATATTCAAACAACATAAGAGCTCCTTTACTTCAACAACATAAGAGCTCTAATCAAGTACTTCCACACCCTTTGCAACATATCTTGCTACTCTGCAAGTAGAACAACTATAGCATCACAAAATGATAATTTTGTAATCACAACATAGACATAATAATTATAACAACACCTATGTTAACACAAGCATGTCATTAACTTCAACTTCAACTATGCATACATCAATTAACTCTTTCCCATCAATGATAGTTTTTCCAACAATTGAGCCATTTCATCACTTGATCAGTGAACCATTTTTTTAGAGGTTATCCACTTGTGTAGACTGGCATTAAACATTGCTACAAGGTTGATTGTTGTTGTACATAGCTTTCATATAATCATATGAAGGTCATACAAGATAGATGAATGAAATGTGTTGGATACTAGGCAATTTTTCCACCTTCTCCCTTGCTTGTGCATTGGTTTCTAAGTCTATGGACAATAATTTATGATTTATTTCCTCATTTTGAAAGTGTATTTGACATGAGAAATGGCTTGTCTTCCAATTTAGAGAATGAATCCAAAACATATTGCCACCTTCTCAAAGTTTGATGTTGGGTTTACTTCATGCAGCCATCAACCATTTTTTTGGTTTAATTTAGAGTTAGAGAATTCTTTAGTTCTTTAATGCCTTTTCCTATAGCATGGAAAAAGAAACACATTAATTTGTCTTATGTGTAAGGTAAGAAGTAGGAGTGTTACTTTATTTATATATGGTACAACTCGAATTACATTGCACACATTTAATTGAGTGAGCATATTGATGCTAGGCTAAGTCCTGTAATAGCGACAACACCTACTATTCCTCTTTTAATATTGATATTAAACACAAAGAAAAAAATTGGTAATTGTTGACCTCGTGTTGTGTGTGTCTGCATTCATATATCATTGTTGGACAAGTTTACCAATGGAGCTATGTATACATATATAAGACCATAGATTATCTCATAATAGAGGATTAATTCACTAAAGTGGTGTGCAAACACTTTCAAATAATAGAGTGTTTATGTGCTTCTTGCATTACTACCAAGGAATGTTGTGCGGGTAGAATTCAAGCATAAAGCATACCTTCAATTGACAATTTTAATTGAAGTAATTATTTTCTATAACTATTGCATCATATGTGTTATAGGGTAAAGGAAAAATTCAACTTAAATAGGAAAGTGTCTACTTAATTATCATTGAAAGAAAAAGTCAAGAACTAAACCATAAATGAAATAAAGGAATCCTTCTATGCTTGTTGGTGATTAGTAGTAGAGAAAATTTGCACTCATATTGCATTAATAATAGAGAACCAATTATATTACCTAGTAGAGATCCTTGTTGGTGGTAATGAATAGGCACAATGGATTAACTCTTAATGGGAACTCATTTGAACCTACACATACCAATAGATGATTTTTGAACTAGCATTCATTGATGATGAAGGTTTTGTAGAAATTTTAAAAACATAGATCTTTGTATAGGATAGATACATAGAGATCAAAAGTTAATTTATGCATAGTATCCATGTTGGTGAAGTAAGTTGGCTATAAGTCCCTTGTGTATGAATTAGGATTAGAGTATAAATAAGAAAGGAAGTGTGGATGGCAAGGATTTCTCCAAATGGCCATGGGAAAGGGATCAAAGAGTATCACACATCTAGTATCATTTGATTATTTCAAGTATCAATATTATATTGTTATATTTGGGAAGATGAGACATGTATAGGTTGGGTCAGTTTAGGAACTAGTCGATCACTCACCTTATTCCACATAAAGTGGTGTATATGATTTGGTAACATTATCATTCATATCAAGGTTAGTGCATTTGTCAGAATTGTGAACGGGCCCACCCTCAAATGAATATCAAAGGTAGATATGAAAGAGTTACGAAAGGAACAATTTTGATACTTAGTAGAGCATGATGAAGCTAAATCAAATAAATGAAATGATTTCTAAATAAAGGAACTACCTAAGAATCATACACCAAGTCTGCACATCAACTTCAAAGGGCGCTAATAGGTTTTCAACTATGAACAAAATAATTTTGAAACATTAAGTGTTTATTAAGGTGAGGTTTAAACATGAAACAAGGGTTCACTCCAAAAGAGAAACACATTGAAAACCATTTTTAGTTGATCCAAATTTCTCATGTACCATTATACCCCTTTTATTCAACTCATCATTTTTTGCATGTCTGTTTCTCTTTCATCAACATTAAGGGTTACAATACTAGGGTTGATACCACCTAGTTACATTTTCTCAAATATTGCAAACCTAGTTCACATAGGCTTCAATGCTAGCTAATAGAATTCAAAAGTTTTTATTTAGATTTTTTTTTTAATCTAAGTTAAGTTAATCTATTAATATGTAACAAAAATGTACGAAGAGGCACAAGCCTCAGCCGAGCTTAACATAGTGTATCAGAGAATGTCTTGATTGCCCCAACATTGGGGAAACCAGTTCGCGAAGACAAAAACCAAATGGGATATCAGTCTTTAAGACCAAAAAAAAAAAAAACCAGAGAAGTTTCACCATGACATAAAAAAGATGTAGACAGAAACCAGTAGAGCTAACAAATCAAAAAGACCAACCAAATGACACCTGGCAGCCACGTGAGATCAATTGAGTTTCTCTGGGACGAGCTCCTCCACAATCAGACAAGCCGAGTCATCTGCATTCTCCATCGACGCTCTACCGCGTGGCCCACCCACAAGTTGGACGATGCCATGGCTATTAGCTATTGCCTTTAGTGCTGGCCCTTCAATCCCCGTGCCACCTGGGAAGTGCGTGGCACCAGAACTACCACCCTCAGGATGCTGACCGCCACCCATGGTCTAACCATGCAGAGCAAGTTTGCCTTCATCCGGCAGATTCTTCGCCCAGTCATCCTCATCCAGGATAGGATCCTCTACAATTGGGCACACCTAGTCATCCACCTCCTCCTCAATGCTCTGCCATGTGGCCCCTTCAAAGTAGGCCCATCAATCCCTGTTCCACCTGGGACGCGCATGGCACCCGAACCACCACCCTCTGCATGCTGACCACCACCCATGGTCTGGCCATGCAGAGCAACTTTTCCTTCATCCAGCAGATTCTTTCCTATGTCCCGACCATTTCTGCATCTGTGAACTTCCTCTTGCCGCAATCCAGAGTTTTTCACCTGGGTGGCTGGCTGCTCATTGTCTTCGGTGAAAAGGATGGTGATTGTAGCAATAATCATTGGTCTATTCAGGGTGCTATGAAATCTGAACTGGGTCGATTGGGGAGCAGGGTGAGGGGGCAAAGGGAAATTGGCAGTGTGAACCGTGAAATCTCTGCGACCTTCACTCGAAGACAGAGCACGACCCCGGCCACTGCGAGTATTGGGATATCTTCCCAAACCATAGTTATGAGGGGGATAAAGATCAAGGGAGGGAGAGGAGGTAGCAGGCTCAGATTCGGCTCTGTTTGGGGGTGGGCACTACCTCCCCGAGTCCCACCTCTTCGGCTTCTCATGCAATGGCGAACGATATTAGAATGCCTAGCTAAATGTTCAGAGGGAGCAATGGCAGAAGGATTGAGCAGGGGAACAAGAAATGGTTGGGTTTTGGTTAACTGGCAGAACCTGGAATGGGAATGGTGATGCCCATTACCGAAATCAACACAACAAGCTAACCAACAGCAACGTCCAGTAATTGTGTGGAAGGTGGTTCAGTAGCTTGGGGCGGACATTTGCAGTGGAGCAAAGGATAAGGAGACACAATGAGGTGAGGGGAGTCCATTTCTGGGCAATTAACAGCTCTTTCTCGATCTAGGCCTTCATTAAATGTTGCCTGTGGTCTGTTAAGAGATCAGCTCAGAGTGGTGTGGGGAGAGACGCCATCGGCCAAGTGGCCCGTCCTCTCGCTGTCGTCCATTGCATTCCTCATAAATAACATTGAATTTCACCCGCATCTGGGTGTTTTTATTTAGATTGTTACTATGGTCATATGATAATATTTTCTTTTCAACTATGAGGCATGTTATTCTAATTTTATAATAATTTTCTTTGGGAATTTGAATTGTGGAGCGCCTTAGGATATTAACTAGATGGTGAATTATTTTATGTTATATAGTAATGTTTGGTTATGTGTAACCCTGAGCATGCATTTATGTCATACTCTCCTCGAACATTTATGAAGTTATTTAAAATCTCTTGTTGTGAACATTGTTGACATTTTATTTTCCTCCTTCCATAAATGCAAGTAGGATGTTTTCTCATCATGTTTAAAGGATTCATGAAGAATTATTTTTACAATTGAGTCACCTTATAAATTTTTTGATTGATCATAATCTAACTATTAAATGAGTTTAAATGGAGAAAACAAGACTGAAATGTTTCTAACCATTATTTTAATCTTCAATCCTTTTAGATTTTATTATCCTTTCTTACTTTAAGTGTCGCTGGAAGATGGGGCACTATGTCTAAATATCATATTAGAATGTATATTTCTCTTAAGCTATTATTTTTGTTGATGATTATTAATTTATCTAATAAATATTAATTATCTTTAAGATAAAGGAGTAATGCCTATTTAAAAACTAGTATAGATCCATCTTAACTTTGGATCTACCAAGAGTCAAGAGGGATCAAATTTCTCAAGATGCAAACCTCAATTTGAGTGCAAAACTTTCAGAAAGGTTGACACCTAAAGATATTTGATTCCTCTCAGCGCTCAATAGATCCTAAGTCACGATGGATATATGCTTGTTCTTGATAATATTATTTATATTTATATAAATTTCAAATCTTGTATATAGAAATATCATTTTTAATTTTATAATCCTATATTATATATATATATATATATATATATATATATATATATAATGACATGCTTTATAATTTAATAATTTATTGTTTTAATGTGACCTACATAGCATTTATGATATAGATAAATAAGTGAATAACTCAAAAAAGTGTTTATTGTAAATATTGGAGTTTTGCATGCTTATTAGTGAAAAATTAATTACAAAGTTATTATAATTTATATAGTCTCACACACACATACATTTCTATATTTAGAAACATTTTTATTTGTACTTGTATGTTTATTAATTAAAATTAATAAGTTTGTATATGTTTACTAATTATATGTTTTGAAATATGAATTATTATTATTATTTAAATTTATTTAATGTGATATGTATTTTATTTTTTCCTGCAAAAATTGTTTGTAATTATTTTAAAAATAAAATTATAATATAATAAATGTGAATAATATTTATTATTTATTATATTATTATTATTAGTTTTTAAGTGATCCAATATTATGCTTTATTGTTATTAGTTTTTTATCTAATACTTTATTTTAGAGACACTGTAACATCTCTCTCATATTAATTTGACACTACTTGTTTACACTCATTTACAACCACTACAACTTCTCCCCCATATTGAGTCAAGATTTAAATGTTTACACTCATTTACTGTTATGCAACCAGCTCACAAAAAGATAGAAAAGATAGATAAACCCATTAGAAATAAGCCTCTTCAAGGGGGAAACCTCCTTTATATTACACAAATGAACAATTCTTGAATGATACAAATGACAAGGCCTCCTTTCTATATATAGGAGTCTAAGGGGTCATAATATAATCAGAGAAGACGTAACAATAATAATGTAAGGGCACAATAATAACAATAGTGGGCTTCTATGGAGCACAATAATAACAATATGGGGACTACATGGGCACAACAATATAATAAGGAGGTTGTACTAATAAAAATAAGGGGTTTTCTAGTAGTATAGGGACCTAACATGCCCCTCTCCTTCAAAAAGTGTTGTCTTCAATGCTTGAGTAGTTCTTGATGCTTCTGTATAAAATTCTCATCCTTCCATGTGGAATATTCAGCGGGTAAGTTCTTCCACTTGATGAGATACTCTAAAATTGATCGATTTAGTAGCTGTCGACTTCTCGGTTTTGTGAATGCTTCAAGTTCCAATATGATTTTCCTTCTTTGTCAAATTCTAGCAATATTGTTGGAACTAGGATCTTCATAAAACTTTGAATGAGTTCCCACCCTACTTCGCCATTATTCCATTCATCCCTTGCTTTATTTATCAACCTTGGTTGGATAATTATACCAATCTCTACCATTTCTACAACCATATGTTCAATTTCACTCATTTGGGCATATGGATATCTATAAGGCCTGATGTTTGGAGGAACACTTCGTGGAATCAAATAAATAACATGATCATGATCACTAATACATGGGAGACCTTTGGGAGTCTCAAATACCTTGGAATGATTGTCCAAGACTTTTTGGCAATCTGGAGAAATAAATGATTTCAATGTGGTAACCATTAGTGAACATAATTGTGCATTTGTGACTCAATGTTCTTTCTTTAGAAGCTTTGTCATTCTATTAGAGTTAATTATCTTTCCTGGTTTCCTTGTGATACCCCTTAATTCATCTTCCTTTCCTTCCGAAGAAAATTTCATGAAAAGTTCTTGAAAATTAAAAGTTATTGTACCCAAGGATTGTAGCCATTGGACTCCTAGTACAACATCAGTACCACCCATTGGAATGAAAAGCACTGGGCTATTCAATACATATTCTCCCATGGATAGCTTGATAATATGGCACTTTCCAAAGAAATTTATAGTTCCTCCACTTACAATTGTCACTTGACACTCTGGTGTTGGATATAGGAAACAACTCAATTCCTTGGCTATCTTACAATGAATAAAATTATGGGTACTACCCAAATCAATCAACTCTATTACCTTTTTCTTCTTGATATGTCCTTCTATATTTATAGTTCGAGAAGTGGTAATTCCGACCAATGCATTACAAGATATGGTCAGATTCATTTCTTCTTTCTCTAGGGTTGGTTCCTGGTGAGTATCCTTTTCTTTTGATGTTTCTTGATACTTTTCTTCCTAATATTTCATTGCTTGAACCTTCTTCTTCTTGATATTTCCTTTTATCTTGAGAGTTTGAGGAGTGGTAGTTCCTGCCATTGCAATACAAGATATGGTCGAATTCATTTGTTCTTTCTCTAGGGTTGGTTTCCGGTGTATATCCTCTTCTTTTGAAGTTTCTTGATCCTTTTCATCATTAGGAGGCCTTTCTTGTAGCAGCTTTGTCCCACCTTCCTTCAAACCTTCCATGTATTTCTTCAAATATTCCATGCCTTTCTTCCAATATGATTTCATACCATTGATATCAACTTCCATGGCATAGATAAAACTATTTATCTTTTGCTTCTCTAGAATATCATTTACCCTTATGTTCAATTTTTGAAAGTCATCAATGTGCTCTACCATTGAACCCTTTTGTTTGAGATTTATCAATTGGCTAAAGAAGGTGTTTCTCTTGGTATCCTCATAATGTGTTATCATTTCCTCCGTGAAAATTGACCATGTGAAAAGTGGTTTATGAGAACAAAGCTCTTTATACCATAAAAATTAATTTGGTTATAAATAATTAAATGCAATACATACCTTTTGTAACAGTGGTACACCATGTAGATCAAAATATTTCTCCATCTTTAGTATCCAATTTACCGAATCCTTGTCATCAAACTTCCTCATCTTGTTTTTTCTTGATTTTAGGAGCTTGATCTTAAAAAGACTATAACTCTGTAATTTCAAATCTTTAAGTTCTAAAATTGTAGCCTGTAATAACCCTCTAAGTCCACTTTCTAACTCTACAAGTCTGATCGCAATTGGATTCCTAAACAAAGATTTATTCCCAATCTCCTTCAATGACCTAATTATAGACTAGTTCAGTAAAGTGAACTTGTATGATGTGTTGTGTATCATTGTTTCCACCTTAGGTTCTGAAACTTATACCCAAACAAAATACCATATGTCCTATTTTTGTAACTTTTTACGAAATTTCAATCTGATGCTCAGAGAGAAAGTTATGACGATTTTCCCAAGGTCGCCTATTTAGGATGTAATTCAGGAGTCTACAAAAACCCTAACTTCCTCAGATCATATATCCGAAAATATAGTGAGCCAATATATGAAATTTTGACCTGAGGTTCAGACCATGTTCTACTAAAATGAGTTTTTGTTTTAGCTTCTGAAACTTCGTATTGAAAATTTTATAGCGAAAATTCCACGATCACTAGTTTTAGATGAAATTCTAGAGCTTGCAAAAACCCTAAATTATTTAGATCATATCTCCGAAAATATAGCGCTCCAAGATCTAGAATTTGGACTTGAGGTTCATATCGATGGGTTTTTTTTTAGCTCATGAAACTTCGAAGTGAAAAAGTTATAATGAAAATTCCACGATGGCCTGTTTGGAGTAGCGAAACCCTAGAATCCAAAGCTCTCATACCAAATGTTATGAAACCAACTCGCAAAAATATAGAAAATATAGATAAACGCCTTAGAAATAAGCATCTTCGACGGGAAAAACTCCTTTACAATACGCAAATGAACAATTCTTGGATGATACAAATAATAAGACCTCCTTTCCACATATAGGAGTCTAAGGGGTTATAATATGATCAAATTTGACATAACAATAATAATGTAAGGGCACAATAATAACAATAGTGGGCTTCTATGGGGCACAATAATAACAATATGGGGACTACATGGGCACAAAAATATAATAAGGGGGTTGGGTTGTACTAATAACAATAAGGGGTTACACTAGTAGTATAGGGACCTAACATTTACAGACACTACAACATCTCCCTGATACTGGGTTGTAGAACGTCTCTTGACACAGTGAAGGAGAACGCTTTTTTTCATCATGAATGGTTCACTCAATTTTTTTTTTTTTTAACAAGAATGAGTATTTTTATTTCATTAAATATATGCTTGGTCACAACATATACATAGGAAATACATTACCTTTTTTCATCCTCCCCCCTATTACTATGCTTGCTATAGACCGCTAAAACATATTAGGGACTATAATGTTTCACAAAAAATAATTCCATTCCTATAAGAATAAATCTGACAGTAACTTCCTAATCAAAGAGAAAATTTACAACAATGCATATGTTATTTGAGGTCGTCATCATCCTCCTCTGGTGGATTTTCGAGTTTTTGACACTTGTTTACTTCCTTCCAACTTCCAATATTGGATTCACTTAGGATGGTATACAAAAGTTGAAAATGTTCATGTAATTCTATAGTATATTTACGAAGTGCCTTTAACTAATTCATTTGCTTGTCTAACTTGTCTTTTAGAGCTTGGCCTTACTCCAGTGTATTCACATTGGTTTCCATCTACTCCTTTTGTCTCATATTCATAACCATCATACCAAGTTGGAGGGAATCCATTTTCTCTGATAATTCAGTGACCCATTCGTTGATTTGCAACTAGTTTTCCTTTCTTGACTATTGTTACCCAAATATTTATCTTTACCTCACCACATCTTAATCTAGCCAGCCCAAAA